>OX401860.1:10600000-10876221 GCA_947859175.1 Gandaritis pyraliata | reverse complement strand
AGAAAGGTCATAGTCGGATGTAAAACTGAAGAAGAAAGAGAAAAAATTAAGGAAAGGCTGAAACGTGAAGAGAAACATCTTACCGTTGAGGAAGTGCAAAACAAAGACCCGCTGGTGATCCTCAGGGACGTGCTGAGCTATAACAGCGATGAAGACGTCCTTAGTGCCTTGAGGAACCAAAACAAGCATATCCTCGACGGGAGGAAAGAAGACAGTAAGGTTGAAATCGCATACAAGAAGCGCACCCGAAACCCCCACACAAACCATATCGTTCTCAGAGTCTCTCCCAAGGTGTGGCAGCGAATGGTGCAAGCCGGATCCGTACTCATCGATCTCCAAAGGGTGAAGGTTGCGGACCAGTCGCCGCTGGTCCAATGCTCGATCTGCTTGGGGTACGGGCACGGCAGGCGCTTCTGTAAAGAGACCGTAGAGAAGTGCAGCCATTGCGGGGGACCGCACATGAAAGGCGAGTGCGCCGACTGGCTGGCAGGCGCGGTCCCTATGTGCTGCAACTGCTCGCATGCCAAGATGGACAAGACGGATCACAGCGCCTTCAGCCAAGAGTGCCCGATTAGAAGGAAGTGGGACGCTCTAGCTAGAGCCACAACCGCATATTTTTGCTAAAGTGGTCCCGGGCAGAACATCGGTTGCTCCAATCGGCGCGAAGGCATACGTTGTAATACAAGCGAACTTGCAGAGGAAACAGCTGGCAACGCAAGAACTAATGCTGGAGGCCACCAAGCAGAAAGCAGCTTTCGCGCTGATACAAGAGCCATATGTAGGAGCTTTGGGTAGAATGAGAGACTACAACGGGGTGCGTATCTTCCAGAGCGCAAACCAGGGTGACGGTACCATAAAGGCAGCAATCGCAGTCTTCGACGATGAGTTGGACGTCATCCAGTGTCCAGACATTACCACGACCAACATCGTAGTGGTAAAAATAAGAACGAGCGCATGGGAGATAGTTGTGGTCTCGTTCTACCTCGAGCCGGAGCCACACCAGATAGAGCCGTATCTGGAGCAACTGAAAAGTATAGAGCAAAACGCAAATACATCCAAAATTATAATGGGAGGCGACGCCAACGCAAAGAGCACATGGTGGGGAAGTGAAGTGGTAGATAGTAGGGGCGAAGAAATGGCAGGAGCAATAGGAGAGATGGGCATGCAAGTACTTAATGAAGGGGACACTCCGACGTTCGATACTATTAGAGGAAATAAGCGCTACACCAGCTACGTGGATATTACGGTCTGCAAAACGGAGATCCTAAACCTAGTGGAAGACTGGATAGTAAGCACGGACATGACAAGCTCGGACCACAACGCGATCACATTTAAACTAAGACTAACAAAAGCGAAAGGAGTAAACATAAGCAGGACAACCAGAATATACAATAGCAAGAAGGCAAACTGGAACCAGTTTCATGAGAAACTGGCCCAGTTATTTGAAGAAAATAATTTTAATAAAGAAAATATTGAAAATATTAGTAACAAGTTAGAGTTAGAAAACAAAGTAGAGTCATATATAGATATTATAACACAAGCAAGTAGTAGCAGCATTCCAAAAATAAAAAGAAATAGTAAACTTACCCTGCCGTGGTGGTCCGAAGATCTTGAGAAGCTGAAGAAACGAGTCAATACCATGAAGCGAAGAATCAAGTGGGCAGCACCGGTCCGTAGAGAGAAAGTAGTCCGAGAGTACCTGGAAGAAAAAGAAAATTATGAACATCAAGCAAAATTAGCACAAATAGAAAGTTGGAAAACGTTTTGTGGGAAGCAGGAGAGAGAAGGGATGTGGGAAGGAATTTACAGAGTGATAGGAAGGACAACCAAGAGGCAGGAGGACCTGCCCCTGGTCAGGGAAGGGAGGGTACTGGGCCAAAGGGAGTCTGCGAAATTACTAGCTGAGACCTTCTACCCGGAGGACAAAAGAGAGGAAGACACTATCGACCACCAACAAACGAGAAACAAAGCTGAGCAAGTAAACGGACCGGATCATGATGAGAACCATGATCCGCCGTTCACCCCTGAAGAACTCAAAAATGCGGTGGATAGCTTTAATCCGAAGAAAGCCCCGGGCTCAGATGGCCTAACGGCAGATATTTGTAAGAACGCGATTACCCGGGACCTGACTCTTTACTTGTCCTTAGCGAACAAGTGTCTGGAACTGAGCTACTTCCCCTACATCTGGAAGCAGGCCACGGTCATAATACTCAGAAAGCCAGGAAAGGCCACATACACCGACCCCAAATCGTATAGGCCGATCGGCCTATTACCAGTCATGGGAAAGATCCTGGAGAAGATGATCGTGGCCAGAATAAAGTGGCACATCCTCCCGCGAATGAGCCCCAACCAGTACGGTTTTATGCCCCAAAGAAGCACAGAAGACTCCCTCTATGTCCTGATAAATTACATACGCGAGAAGCTGGATCAGAAAAAACTTATAACACTAGTATCTCTGGACATAGAGGGAGCCTTCGACAGTGCTTGGTGGCCGGCGATTAGGGTGAGACTTGCGGAAGAAAGATGCCCTGTAAACATCAGGCGAGTGGTAGACAGCTACCTGGAGAACCGGCGAGTTGACGTAAGGTACGCAGGCGAAGAAGTCACAAGGAAGACCAGCAAAGGATGCGTTCAGGGCTCGATCGGGGGACCGATTCTTTGGAATCTGCTCCTCGATCCACTGCTAAAGACTCTGGAAGAACGCGGTGACCACTGCCAAGCCTTCGCCGATGATGTTATCCTGGTGTTCGATGGAGACACGGCCATGGAAGTACAAGAGCGGGCTAATGCCGCCCTCGCGCATGTTCGGGAGTGGGGTATCCGAAATAAGTTGAAATTTGCACCGCATAAAACAAACGCCATGGTAGTAACCCGGAAACTGAAACACGATACCCCACACCTGAGCATGGGCGGAGTCGACATAAGCATGTCGAGAGAATTCAAGATCCTGGGGCTCGTGATAGACGACAAACTGACATTCAACAGCCATGTCACAAGCGTTTGTATAAAGGCGCTGGACCTTTACAAACGTCTATCACGAGCCGCCAGAATCAGCTGGGGCCTCCATCCCGAAATCATTCGCACGATCTACACTGCTGTGGTTGAACCAGTGATACTGTATGCGGCCAGCGTTTGGGCACCAGCAGCGAACAAGCTGTGCGTTCAAAAACAGCTGAACGTCGTGCAGAGAGGCTTCGCTCAGAAACTCTGCAGAGCTTACCGAACTGTTTCGCTAAACTCGGCGCTAGTTCTGGCTGGAGTACTCCCCCTTGACCTCCGAATACACGAGGCAGCCGCCCTGTATAAGGCAAGAAAGGGGGTACCCCAGCCAGAACTGGGTGACAGGGAGGTGGAACGGATGGTGCCGTTCGCAAAAACACCGCATCCGGCTGAACACGTAGCCCTAACATTCACATGCCTGGTAGACCAAGAACAACTCAACACCAACAGCAATCAAGCTGTACGGATCTTCACAGACGGCAGCAGAATTGAGGGGAAGGTTGGAGCAGCGCTGTCCTTATGGACTGGCGAAGCTGAAACCAAATCCCGAAAACTCAAACTGTCGTCTGATTGCACGGTCTACCAGGCAGAACTGTTAGCAATCCTCGAGGCCACGCGCGAGATATTTAAGAGCCCGGAATCAACTTTCGGCATATATAGTGACTCTAGGTCATCACTCGAGGCCATCATCAACTGGAGTTCCATCCACCCCCTAGCGGTAGAGATTCGTAAGAATTTAAAAGCCAGCAAAGACCAGAACAAGGAAATTTCCTTGTACTGGATCAAGGCACACGCGGGGATGGAAGGCAATGAGAGAGCCGACCAACTGGCGAAAGACGCGGCCCAGAAGATAAAAACCAGACCTCACTACGAACAGTGCCCGATATCTGCCATAAAGCGCAAAATCCGGACAGAGACATTGCACAAATGGAACCAGAGGTACTCGACTGGAGAAACTGCAGCAGTGACTAAAATCTTCTTCCCGGATGCCACTAAGGCCTATAAGACCGTCAGGAGGATAACCCCGACTGGGATACTGACACAGGTCATGACAGGGCACGGTGGGTTTTCCGAGTATCTGAACCGCTTCAAATGCAAGGAAAGCCCAGAGTGCATCTGTGAACCCGATAAAAAAGAGACCATACCACACATCCTGTTTGAATGCCCTGCCTTTGGAAGAGAAAGATTTGAAAGCGAATTAGAACTGGACATTAATATAAAAGAAGAAAATGTAAACGAGTTAATAACAAATAAGAATAGTAGAGATAAGTTCATTTCGTATTGTGTAAAAGTAGCAAATAAGGTAATAGTAAGAAATAAAAATTGTTAGATAAGTCTTGTTGAATATATATATTGATACATATATATAAAACCAGCATAAATAGATAAAAGTCGATAAAACATGTGAAAATAGAACTAGCTTAACTATAAAACAGTAATAAGATATAAAAAGAATGTACCTAGAATAAGAAATACTGTATTAGAAAGAGAAATTAAAGTAAAAAGATAAAAATAAAATAAAAGTAGAAAAAACCTTGACACATACTTGCCAGGGGAACAAGAAAAAAAAAAAAAAAAAAAAAAAAAAAAAAAAAAAAAAAACCTAACCTAACCTAACCTAACCTAACCTAACCTAACCTAACCTAACCTAACCTAACCTAACCTAACCTAACCTAACCTAACCTAACCTAACCTAACCTAACCTAACCTAACCTAACCTAACCTAACCTAACCTAACCTAACCTAACCTAACCTAACCTAACCTAACCTAACCTAACCTAACCTAACCTAACCTAACCTAACCTAACCTAACCTAACCTAACCTAACCTAACCTAACCTAACCTAACCTAACCTAACCTAACCTAACCTAACCTAACCTAACCTAACCGGTAATAGGACCACAGATAACTGTTCCCTATTGGAACATACGCAAGAACATTTTTTATTGGATATAACTTAGAAATAAAAATATTTTTACACAACTTGTATTTTAAAAATTTATAAATTTATTTACAACTTCTACAAACTTTATTAAATTTTGACAAGTCCCTCTGACTTAAATTTCAAGATGTTTGGTTACCGTACGCCTACTAAGGGAGTAAAAGCCGCAGTTGAGGACGCCCAGAAACCGACCACATCTGGCTTTACGCCAGTGACAACCGGTTCTCCGGGTAAGGTCTCTGGTGTGCGCAAAAGCATCGGTGATTGGGAATCGGGTAAACCGGATAGCGTATCCAAGCCACGTACTCCCACCAAGAAAGCGTTACCAGCGGAGCCCCCAAAGCCTAAGAAGACTCTCTCGCAAGAGAGCAAAATGACAACATTCTTGACGGAGGCCACGGGGAGCCCCCCAATCCAGCTAAAGGCTAAATACACCGACCGGTTGGCGGAAGCTAGGGCATGTGTTACCAAGGCAAAACTGAATTTATCAAATTCGAGAAACATAAAAACCGAAATAAAAACCGAGGTAACACATGCCATAGATCGGCTCTACCAACTGGTTAAAGAATCTGAGAGCGTCAAAGGACAGGGAAAAAAGCACCCAGAGAAGGGAAAAGAACCTGAAAGGGAAAAAGAACCTGAAAAGGAGAAGGAACCTACGAAAGGAGAGAGAAAAGAGGAAAGCGAATTACTGAAGAAAATGGAAGAGCATGCAAAACTTTTACAGGAGAATAACGAGAAGATGGAAAAACTGAAGGAGACCATCGAGAAACATCAGGAGCTGCAAGAAAAACAGACATACGCTAGTGTAGCGGCGACTTTCTCCAGGCAGCCAGTGCGACAAGCTGCACTGCACTCGGTGGTCGTCACAGCAAAGAATGAAAAGGAAACCGGAGAACAGGTTCTAACCAGAATTAGAGAAGCCATGAACGCGAAGGAAAGTGGGATTACAGTAGAAAAGATAAGAAAAGCTAAGGATAGGAAAGTAATTGTGGGTTGTAGGACTGAAGAGGAAAGACAGAAGGTCAAGGAGAAGCTCAAAGAATCAGAAGAACTTAGTGTTGAAGAAATAAGGAACAAAGATCCCCTTGTGGTCCTCAAAGACGTGTTTAAATTTAACACCGATGAAGACGTTCTAAACGCCTTGAGGAACCAGAACAAGGGGACTATAACGGAAGATGTAAAAGACCAAAAGATGGAGATAGTGTACAAAAAACACGCCAGAAACCCACACGTACAGCACATAGTGATGAGGGTGTCCCCTAAAATTTGGCGGCAAATGGTTGATGCAGAAACGGTCGTCATTGACCTACAGCGAGTGAAGGTGGCGGATCAATCGCCACTGGTCCAGTGCTCACTCTGTCTGGGGTATGGACACGGAAGGCGTTTCTGCAAAGAGACCTCGGAGAAGTGTTGCCACTGTGGGGGACCTCACATGCGATCCGAGTGCGCAGACTGGCTGGCTGGTGCAGCCCCATCATGCTGCAATTGTACACACGCCAAGGCCGACAGGACAGACCACAACGCGTTCAGCCAGGAGTGCCCGATCCGTAGGAAATGGGAGGCACTGGCGCGAGCAACTGTAGCGTATTGCTAAGGTGGTCACGGGGATAACAACTGCACCAGACAGCGCGAAGCCATACCTAGCAGTCCAAGCAAATTTGCAGCGAATGGAATTGGCAACACAAGAACTTATGCTTGAGGCGAGCAAGAATAGGATGGCTTTCGCGCTGATTCAAGAACCTTACATTGGGTCTGTTGGTGAAATTAAGGACTACAGAGGAGCGAGAATTTACCAGTGCATGAACCGGGGAGGTACAGTTGTCAAAGCAGGAATTGCGGTTTTTGACGAAGACATTGATGTCATCCAATGTCCAGACCTGACTACACCTAACATCGCAGTAGTCAAACTGCGGACGCATGCCTGGGAAATCGTAGTAGTCTCCTTCTATTTTGAGCCAACAGAACCCATAAACCCTTACCTGGATCATCTTGGCAAAATTGTACGGAGAGTCGGCCGGGGAAAAGTAATTATAGGTGGAGATGCAAATGCCAAAAGTGCCTGGTGGGGCAGCAAAAAATCTGACGATCGAGGACAGGAAATGGCCGGGACAATGGAGGAACTTGATCTGCAGGTACTGAACGTAGGAGACACCCCAACCTTTGCAACTGTAAGAGGGAAAAAACTATACACTAGCTCTGTAGACATCACGGCGTGCACAACGGAACTGCTAGACCTAGTCGAAGACTGGAGGGTAGATGAAGGCTTTACGAGTTCTGACCACAACGCATTGGTTTTCAAAATTAGGATAAGTAAATCAAAAGGCATAAATATCAGCAGAACCACAAGAATATACAACAGCAAAAAAGCAAATTGGCACCAGTTTCGTGAGAAACTGGCCCAATTGCAAGAAGAACATCAAATAGCTAGGGACAAAATAGAAAATATTAGTAATAAACCTGAATTAGATAACGTAATAGAACAATACATAAACATAATAACAGAAGCATGCAATAATAGTATTCCTAAAATAAAAACAAAAAATCAAATCAACTTACCCTGGTGGTCGGAAGAACTCGCTCAGCTGAAGAAGAAGGTTGCGACACGGAAGCGTAGAGTCCACTGCGCAGCGCCGGTCCGTCGGGAGATGGTCGTCGAAGAATACCTGAAAATGAAACAAGAATATGAGTTAGAGGTAAAAAAGGCACAGATTAATAGCTGGAAGAGTTTTTGCGAGAAACAGGACAGAGAAGGCATGTGGGAGGGAATTTATAGAGTAATAGGAAGGACTGCAAAGAGGAAGGAGGACTTACCTTTGGCCAAGGACGGAATGATTTTGTCATCCCGCAAATCGGCAGAAATGCTGGCAGAAAAGTTTTACCCGGAGGATGGGGAGGAAGATGACAATGAACATCACCAGCAAACGCGGAAAATAGCCGACCAAGTAAATGCCGAGGAACATGCTGTGAATCATGATCCTCCATTTACCCAAGAAGAGCTAAGAAATGTGGTTGACAGCTTCAACCCCAAAAAGGCCCCGGGTTCGGACGGAATGACGGCGGATATTTGCCGGCATGCAATAATGCAGGGTCCAGAGTTGTACCTATCACTGGCTAACAAATGCCTGGAGCAAGGCCACTTCCCGAAGATCTGGAAGGAGGCAACCGTTGTAGTGCTTCGTAAACCCGGTAAGGAAGACTACACGGAGGCGAAGTCCTACAGACCGATAGGTTTGCTGCCAGTGATGGGTAAAATTCTGGAAAAAATGGTGATAAACCGAATCAAGTTCCATATTCTGCCCAAGATGAGTTCTCGCCAATACGGGTTCATGCCCCAAAAGAGCACAGAAGACTCCCTCTATGTCCTGGTAAACCATATACGTAAAAAACTGGAAGATAAAAAACTGGTAACGCTAGTTTCATTGGACATAGAGGGAGCCTTTGACAGTGCTTGGTGGCCTGTCATTAGAATCCGACTGGCTGAGGCGAAGTGTCCTCTCAACATTAGGAAGCTTATGGACAGCTATCTTAGTGATAGAAGAGTCACAGTTAGGTACGCAGGAGAGGAGGTGACCAGAATAACCACCAAAGGTTGTGTTCAGGGGTCCATTGGCGGGCCTATTCTTTGGAATTTGATCCTTGACCCACTGCTTCAGGAACTAGAGCATAGAGGAGACTACTGCCAAGCCTTTGCGGACGATATCGTATTAGTCTTTGACGGAGAAACGGCGCTGGAGATCGAACGACAGGCGAATGCCGCTCTCGCTCGTGTTCAGGAGTGGGGTGTCAATAACAAACTTAAGTTCGCACCGCACAAAACCAACGCGATGGTTATTACTAAGAAACTTAAATACGACACACCACGCCTGAGCATGGGCGGGATTGGCATTGGCATGTCGGACGAAATCAAGATCTTGGGGCTCACCATAGATAGTAAGCTCACGTTTAACAGCCATGCAACCAACGTGTGCAAGAAGGCAGCAAACATCTACAAGCAGCTATCTAGAGCCGCCAAGATCAGTTGGGGCCTCCACCCAGAAGTCATACGCAACATTTATATGGCAGTAGTCGAGCCAATAATCATGTATGCAGCAAGTGTGTGGGCACCGGCGACTCGAAAATGGTGCATACAAAAGCAACTTAACGCTGTCCAACGGGGTTTCGCGCAGAAAATCTGCAAAGCCTACCGTACCGTTTCCCTTAACTCGGCACTAGTGCTGGCCGGCATCCTGCCACTCGACCTCAGGATACAGGAGGCAGCCGCCCTGTATGAGGCAAAGAGAGGAGTCCCCCGGCCGGAACTAGGAGACAGGGAAATGGAAAACGTAGTTGCTTTTGAGAAATCTCCCCATCCAGCAGAACATATGTGCTTGAAATTCATACGCTTGGAAGACCAACAGCAGGTGAACATTCACAGCGGTCACGCAGTCCGAATGTTCACGGACGGCAGTAAAATTGAGGGCCAGGTTGGAGCAGCATTATCCGTATGGAATATGTCGGCCGAAACCAAAACCCACAAATTGAAGCTGTCGTCCCACTGCACCGTCTACCAAGCGGAATTACTGGCCATATGGAAAGCTACGAAAGAGATTTTAAGGAGCCCGGAACGTAGTTTCGGTGTCTACAGCGACTCAAGGGCATCGCTCGAAGCCATCACGAACTACGCTTCTTTAAACCCGCTCGCCGTAGAAATACGAAAGGACCTGCGAGCAATTAAAGACCAAAATAAAAGTGTGTTTTTATATTGGGTAAAAGCTCATGCGGGGTTGGTGGGCAACGAGCGAGCTGATGAGTTAGCAAAAGACGCAGCCCTGAAAAGTAAAACAAAACCGGCATACGATCTCTGTCCAGCCTCGTTCATCAAACGACAGATAAGAACGGAAACCCTAAACGAGTGGAACCTGAGATACAAAGTAGGCGAAACAGCAGCCGTAACCAAGATGTTCTTCCCCGATGCCATAGCATCGTTCAAATTGATACGCCATTTAATGCCAACTGGAGTATTGACGCAAATAATGACGGGGCACGGTGGGTTTTCAGAATACCTAGCCAGATTCAAGTGTAAAGAAGACCCATCGTGCATTTGTGAACCAGGCAAGCAGGAAACAGTACAGCACGTCATGTTTGAATGTCCAGTCTTCGGAAAAGAAAAGTATGAAGCTGAACAAAGGCTAAATTTAAAATTGGCGCCTGAAACTATAAGTGAATGCCTAAATGATAAAAAGATAAGAAATGGTTTTATTGACTATTGTTTAAAAATCGCAAATAGAGTAATAGATAGAAATAAAGATAGATAAGTTTGTTGAACATATATATTTTAAAATATATATAAAATCAGCATTAAATCAATAAGATTAATAAATTAAGTTAGAAAATAGATTGTAAACTAGGAAGTAAGAAAACATGCTAAAAACATAAGATAAGAACTTAGATAAACTTAGTGTAAGCACGTTTGTATTAAAATAAAGCGTTAAAAAGAAAACCAGAAAGAAAAGTCTCCGATTATGTCAGAGGGACAGTTTAAAAAAAAAAAAAAAAAAAAAAAAAAAAAAAAAAAAAAAAAAAAAAAAAACCTAACCTAACCTAACCTAACCTAACCTAACCTAACCTAACCTAACCTAACCTAACCTAACCTAACCTAACCTAACCTAACCTAACCTAACCTAACCTAACCTAACCTAACCTAACCTAACCTAACCTAACCTAACCTAACCTAACCTAACCTAACCCTTTTTCGCGCAATTTTCTAGGGACTTAGAATATTTTTGTAGATTTTTACATTATTTTTATTTTCAAAATTTATTTTTTAAAATTGATTGGTATTGTGTTTAGACCGTTGTTTGTGGTGCGTTGCGCCGGTTTAGCGCGAATTTTCATTTTTGAAAATTCGCATTTTCTTAATTAGGTGAAAATTTGGAAACATTTTTCTTGACTCCATACTTGAGTGACCATAGCCGTGCGCTATATCGTTGGAAGCGGCTCGCCGCGCTCTATCCGTGGAGCCCGTTCATCGGTGCACCTGTCATAGAAAAATCGTTGAAAAATTGGGTTTTTCCTCTGATTTTGGTCGTTTTTCGCGCGTTTTTTCGCTCTGTCCCGTCCATCTGGCGTGTTTCTGCAAATCGCGTGGCTGGTTCACCCTTGCCCGACGTCCCCGCACGTACCTGCAAAAGAAAAAACACGATTATCGACAAAATTCACGAAAAAATCAGGAAAGTTCGTCCCACCACCTATCGTTCAGTAGGCCCGAATGCACCTAAGCTGCGACGTATTTGCATACTACATACAAAAACATAAAAAATTTTGTTGAGATATTGTCGCGTGCCGCGCATCAAAATAAGCGTCTCGACGCCCATTGCGCGTTAAAATTATAATAGGACCCACGTTCTATATAAAAAACGTGGAATTTTGACGTTTTTCGCGCAATTTTCTAGGGACTTAGAATATTTTTGTAGATTTTTACATTATTTTTATTTTCAAAATTTATTTTTTAAAATTGATTGGTATTGTGTTTAGACCGTTGTTTGTGGTGCGTTGCGCCGGTTTAGCGCGAATTTTCATTTTTGAAAATTCGCATTTTCTTAATTAGGTGAAAATTTGGAAACATTTTTCTTGACTCCATACTTTTTTTTTTCGGATTTCGCATTGTGTGAATATAGGCCTTTTGCGTAACTGATAAATAAACATCTAAGTATCGTCCCTTAAGATTTGACTTTATAATTTCATAAATCGTAAAAAATTGACATATCCCACCTCTATAGGGGTGGTTACGTCCTTAAGAAAACAGATTTAGAATCTGTTTCTGTCGAGAACACAGTTTTTGTTAGTATTAGTTAGCTATAAGATAGATAATAAAAATATTATATACAAATTGACAAAAATAATTTTCTCTATACTACTTTTACAAATTTACCTTAGATTATCTTTACACGTGTCCCTCTAACCTCTTTACAATATGTTCGGCTTCCGCACTCCTGCCAAGAGCAGACAAACTTCGAACGAGCTCCCCAGAAGAACCTCAACTACACCACCAGCTGTGCAGGAAAGTGACAGGCCGTCAACGTCAAGCGTCCGGAGAAGTATTGGAGAGTGGGAGTCTGGCAAAACAGACTCACTCACTCCAACCACTCCGAAGAAATCTGCGCCGGTGGAACTCCCAAAGCCGAAAAAAGTACCTTCGCAAGGAAGTAAAGTGGGTGTGAAGGTACCGATGGAGGCTGTGAGAAGTCCACCGGCACAGCCCAAATACACCAGTCGACTGGCCGAAGCAAAGGCTTGTCTTACGAAAGCAAAGGTGAATATGGGGAACTCTAGAAATATCAAGACAGAGATAAAAACTGAGGTACTGCACGCAATTGAGAGATTGTATCAGTTAGTTAAAGAATCGGAAAGTGAAAAAGAATCAGGAGAAAAGAAGATGACCAAACCGGAGAAACAAAAAGAGCCAGAGAAAGAGGAAAAGACGGAGAAGGGAAAGGAAGAAAAAGACCTTATAGAGAAACTGGAAGAGCATGCAAAGCTCATACGTGAGAACAGTATTAAGATGGAAAAGTTACAGGAGAAGATAGAATCACAACAGGAAAGAATGGAAAAGCAGACGTACGCGAGTGTAGCAGCGGCGCATCCTGGGAGGCAGTTCCCTGAGCACACCGCGCTTTACTCAGTCGTAGTTACGTCGAAGGATGACCAAGATAAAGGTGATGAAGTCATGAAAAAGATAAGAGATACGATTAAAGCAAAGGAAGGAGGAATAGCCATAGAAAAGATCCGGAAAGCAAAGGATAGAAAAGTGATTGTGGGATGTAAAACAGAGGAGGAAAGACAGCAAGTAAAGGAAAGACTAAAGAGTGCGGAAGAGTACCTGACCGTAGAAGAGGTTAAAAATAAGAACCCATTGGTGATCCTCAAAAATGTGTTCACCTTTAACACAGACCAGGACATACTAAATTCCATCTGGAAACAGAATAGCAAATTATTAAAAGATTTAGACCAAACAGTAAATAAAATAGACATTGTGTATAAGAAAAGCACCAGAAATAATCAGACACAGCACGTAATCATGAGGGTGTCCCCTGCAGTATGGCAGCGTCTGGTCCATGCAGAAACCGTCGTCATAGACCTCCAGCGAGTAAAAGTGGCTGACCAGTCACCACTTGTGCAATGCTCGCTGTGTCTCGGCTATGGCCATGGGCGACGGTTCTGCACGGAGACCATCGTCAAATGCAGCCACTGTGGGGGGCCCCACATGAGGACGGAGTGTGCTGACTGGCTCGCCGGTGCGACTCCTTCCTGCTGCAACTGCCTGCACGCCAAGGCTGATAAGGCAGATCATAGTGCCTTCAGTCCTGAGTGTGCAATCAGGAGGAAGTGGGACGCACTGGCTAGGGCCACCATAGCCTACCACTGCTAAAGTGGCCCCTGGCAAAGCTATAAGCGCAAAAAGGCGCTGTCACCGAAGAGCCACAAAAGTAGCTGTCCAAGTAAACTGTCTCGGCCATGTTGACCATGGTCGGCCGCTTACCCCTGAAAAGCGAAACAATAACAAGCACTCGGTGAGAAAAGTCTCGGGCATAAAACAAAAAAGAACTTTGGCCTTCAACTGTAAAATAGTAAAAAACATTAAAATACGTATAAAATTAAAATATAAGTTAGATAAGCCTTGTTGGCATTTATATATTGATGTATATATAATACAACCAGCAAAAACTTCATAAATAGCACATGTAAAAAACAGTAAAATAGAATTAATAATTTTAAGTTAAAAATAAAATGCAAAAACCACAAAAACAAAAAAGTAAAATAAGTACCCTACCATTTAAGTTAAACAATTAAAATTAGTATTAGATTCCAGGTGTCAAATATTATTAATTATGCACATGTATTGTGTCTGTAGGAATAAGTAAATATTTGTACAATTTAAAGAAGTATTAAAACCTTGGTAAACAAAAATTTAAAAATACTTAAATTGTTAAGATGCTTGTACTTAAGTATTCAAAGCTAAAATTAGTTTAAAAACAGATAAAGTAAAATAATCATAACAGTTTTAATTTGCGTAATTTGGTAAAGATAAATATGTGATAAATAGTTAAAGTCTTTTTTTTTTGAAACATAAAATGTAAATCATCAAAATTGTAAAACCAACTACTCGGCATCCTGGCTGAGGGACACTGTGGTACCGTTTAGAAACGGTAATCTGAAAAAAAAAAAAAAAAAAAAAAAAAAACCTAACCTAACCTAACCTAACCTAACCTAACCTAACCTAACCTAACCTAACCTAACCTAACCTAACCTAACCTAACCTAACCTAACCTAACCTAACCTAACCTAACCTAACCTAACCTAACCTAACCTAACCTAACCTAACCATACAATACAAAAACATAAAAAATTTTGTTGAGATATTGTCGCGTGCCGCACATCAAAATAAGCGTCTCGACGCCCATTGCGCGTTAAAATTATAATAGGACCCACGTTCTATATAAAAAACGTGGAATTTTGACGTTTTTCGCGCAATTTTCTAGGGACTTAGAATATTTTTGTAGATTTTTACATTATTTTTATTTTCAAAATTTATTTTTTAAAATTGATTGGTATTGTGTTTAGACCGTTGTTTGTGGTGCGTTGCGCCGGTTTAGCGCGCCCACCCTCCCATATTGAAGTTACTAGGGTAAGAAGAGTGGATTTTCATAGGGAAAGTCACCTTTAAACCTTAATAACTTCTAAACTAAAGCACATATCAGAATACGGTTTTCGGATTTCGCATTGTGTGAATATAGGCCTTTTGCGTAACTGATAAATAAACATCTAAGTATCGTCCCTTAAGATTTGACTTTATAATTTCATAAATCGTAAAAAATTGACATATCCCACCTCTATAGGGGTGGTTACGTCCTTAAGAAAACAGATTTAGAATCTGTCTCTGTCGAGAACACAGTTTTTGTTAGTATTAGTTAGCTATAAGATAGACAATAAAAATATTATATACAAATTGACAAAAATAATTTTCTCTATACTACTTTTACAAATTTACCTTAGATTATCTTTACACGTGTCCCTCTAACCTCTTTACAATATGTTCGGCTTCCGCACTCCTGCCAAGAGCAGACAAACTTCGAACGAGCTCCCCAGAAGAACCTCAACTACACCACCAGCTGTGCAGGAAAGTGACAGGCCGTCAACGTCAAGCGTCCGGAGAAGTATCGGAGAGTGGGAGTCTGGCAAAACAGACTCACTCACTCCAACCACTCCGAAGAAATCTGCGCCGGTGGAACTCCCAAAGCCGAAAAAAGTACCTTCGCAAGGAAGTAAAGTGGGTGTGAAGGTACCGATGGAGGCTGTGAGAAGTCCACCGGCACAGCCTAAATACACCAGTCGACTAGCCGAAGCAAAGGCTTGTCTTACGAAAGCAAAGGTGAATATGGGGAACTCTAGAAATATCAAGACAGAGATAAAAACTGAGGTACTGCACGCAATTGAGAGATTGTATCAGTTAGTTAAAGAATCGGAAAGTGAAAAAGAATCAGGAGAAAAGAAGATGACCAAACCGGAGAAACAAAAAGAGCCAGAGAAAGAGGAAAAGACGCAGAAGGGAAAGGAAGAAAAAGACCTTATAGAGAAACTGGAAGAGCATGCAAAGCTCATACGTGAGAACAGTATTAAGATGGAAAAGTTACAGGAGAAGATAGAATCACAGCAGGAAAGAATGGAAAAGCAGACGTACGCGAGTGTAGCAGCGGCGCATCCTGGGAGGCAGTTCCCTGAGCACACCGCGCTTTACTCAGTCGTAGTTACGTCGAAGGATGACCAAGATAAAGGTGATGAAGTCATGAAAAAGATAAGAGATACGATTAAAGCAAAGGAAGGAGGAATAGCCATAGAAAAGATCCGGAAAGCAAAGGATAGAAAAGTGATTGTGGGATGTAAAACAGAGGAGGAAAGACAGCAAGTAAAGGAAAGACTAAAGAGTGCGGAAGAGTACCTGACCGTAGAAGAGGTTAAAAATAAGAACCCATTGGTGATCCTCAAAAATGTGTTCACCTTTAACACAGACCAGGACATACTAAATTCCATCTGGAAACAGAATAGCAAATTATTAAAAGATTTAGACCAAACAGTAAATAAAATAGACATTGTGTATAAGAAAAGCACCAGAAATAATCAGACACAGCACGTAATCATGAGGGTGTCCCCTGCAGTATGGCAGCGTCTGGTCCATGCAGAAACCGTCGTCATAGACCTCCAGCGAGTAAAAGTGGCTGACCAGTCACCACTTGTGCAATGCTCGCTGTGTCTCGGCTATGGCCATGGGCGACGGTTCTGCACGGAGACCATCGTCAAATGCAGCCACTGTGGGGGGCCCCACATGAGGACGGAGTGTGCTGACTGGCTCGCCGGTGCGACTCCTTCCTGCTGCAACTGCCTGCACGCCAAGGCTGATAAGGCAGATCATAGCGCCTTCAGTCCTGAGTGTGCAATCAGGAGGAAGTGGGACGCACTGGCTAGGGCCACCATAGCCTACCACTGCTAAAGTGGCCCCTGGCAAAGCTATAAGCGCAAAAAGGCGCCGTCACCGAAGAGCCACAAAAGTAGCTGTCCAAGTAAACTGTCTTGGCCATGTTGACCATGGTCGGCCGCTTACCCCTGAAAAGCGAAACAATAACAAGCACTCGGTGAGAAAAGTCTCAGGCATAAAACAAAAAAGAACTTTGGCCTTCAACTGTAAAATAGTAAAAAACATTAAAATACGTATAAAATTAAAATATAAGTTAGATAAGCCTTGTTGGCATTTATATATTGATGTATATATAATACAACCAGCAAAAACTTCATAAATAGCACATGTAAAAAACAGTAAAATAGAATTAATAATTTTAAGTTAAAAATAAAATGCAAAAACCACAAAAACAAAAAAGTAAAATAAGTACCCTACCATTTAAGTTAAACAATTAAAATTAGTATTAGATTCCAGGTGTCAAATATTATTAATTATGCACATGTATTGTGTCTGTAGGAATAAGTAAATATTTGTACAATTTAAAGAAGTATTAAAACCTTGGTAAACAAAAATTTAAAAATACTTAAATTGTTAAGATGCTTGTACTTAAGTATTCAAAGCTAAAATAAGTTTAAAAACAGATAAAGTTAAATAATCATAACAGTTTTAATTTGCGTAATTTGGTAAAGATAAATATGTGATAAATAGTTAGTCTTTTTTTTTGAAACATAAAATGTAAATCATGAAAATTGTAAAACCAACTACTCGGCATCCTGGCTGAGGGACACTGTGGTACCGTTTAGAAACGGTAATTTCAAAAAAAAAAAAAAAAAAAAAAAAAAAAAACCTAACCATACAAAAACATAAAAAATTTTGTTGAGATATTGTCGCGTGCCGCACATCAAAATAAGCGTCTCGACGCCCATTGCGCGTTAAAATTATAATAGGACCCACGTTCTATATAAAAAACGTGGAATTTTGACGTTTTTCGCGCAATTTTCTAGGGACTTAGAATATTTTTGTAGATTTTTACATTATTTTTATTTTCAAAATTTATTTTTTAAAATTGATTGGTAATGTGTTTAGACCGTTGTTTGTGGTGCGTTGCGCCGGTTTAGCGCGAATTTTCATTTTTGAAAATTCGCATTTTCTTAATTAGGTGAAAATTGGAAACATTTTTCTTGACTCCATACTTGAGTGACCATAGCCGTGCGCTATATCGTTGGAAGCGGCTCGCCGCGCTCTATCCGTGGAGCCCGTTCATCGGTGCACCTGTCATAGAAAAATCGTTGAAAAATTGGGTTTTTCCTCTGATTTTGGTCGTTTTTCGCGCGTTTTTTCGCTCTGTCCCGTCCATCTGGCGTGTTTCTGCAAATCGCGTGGCTGGTTCACCCTTGCCCGACGTCCCCGCACGTACCTGCAAAAGAAAAAACACGATTATCGCCTAAATTCACGAAAAAATCAGGAAAGTTCTCCCACCACCTATCGTTCAAGTAGGCCCGAATGCACCTAAGCTGAGACGTATTTGCATACTACATACAAAAACATAAAAAATTTTTGTTGAGATATTGTCGCGTGCCGCGCATCAAAATAAGCGTCTCGACGCCCATTGCGCGTTAAAATTATAATAGGACCCACGTTCTATATAAAAAACGTGGAATTTTGACGTTTTTCGCGCAATTTTCTAGGGACTTAGAATATTTTTGTAGATTTTTACATTATTTTTATTTTCAAAATTTATTTTTTAAAATTGATTGGTACTGTGTTTAGACCGTTGTTTGTGGTGCGTTGCGCCGGTTTAGCGCGAATTTTCATTTTTGAAAATTCGCATTTTCTTAATTAGGTGAAAATTGGAAACATTTTTCTTGACTCCATACTTGAGTGACCATAGCCGTGCGCTATATCGTTGGAAGCGGCTCGCCGCGCTCTATCCGTGGAGCCCGTTCATCGGTGCACCTGTCATAGAAAAATCGTTGAAAAATTGGGTTTTTCCTCTGATTTTTTAAAATTGCCCACCCTCCCATATTGAAGTTACTAGGGTAAGAAGAGTGGATTTTCATAGGGAAAGTCACCTTTAAACCTTAATAACTTCTAAACTAAAGCACATATCAGAATACGGTTTTCGGATTTCGCATTGTGTAAATATAGGCCTTTTGCGTAACTGATAAATAAACATCTAAGTATCGTCCCTTAAGATTTGACTTTATAATTTCATAAATCGTAAAAAATTGACATATCCCACCTCTATAGGGGTGGTTACGTCCTTAAGAAAACAGATTTAGAATCTGTTTCTGTCGAGAACACAGTTTTTGTTAGTATTAGTTAGCTATAAGATAGATAATAAAAATATTATATACAAATTGACAAAAATAATTTTCTCTATACTACTTTTACAAATTTACCTTAGATTATCTTTACACGTGTCCCTCTAACCTCTTTACAATATGTTCGGCTTCCGCACTCCTGCCAAGAGCAGACAAACTTCGAACGAGCTCCCCAGAAGAACCTCAACTACACCACCAGCTGTGCAGGAAAGTGACAGGCCGTCAACGTCAAGCGTCCGGAGAAGTATCGGAGAGTGGGAGTCTGGCAAAACAGACTCACTCACTCCAACCACTCCGAAGAAATCTGCGCCGGTGGAACTCCCAAAGCCGAAAAAAGTACCTTCGCAAGGAAGTAAAGTGGGTGTGAAGGTACCGATGGAGGCTGTGAGAAGTCCACCGGCACAGCCCAAATACACCAGTCGACTGGCCGAAGCAAAGGCTTGTCTTACGAAAGCAAAGGTGAATATGGGGAACTCTAGAAATATCAAGACAGAGATAAAAACTGAGGTACTGCACGCAATTGAGAGATTGTATCAGTTAGTTAAAGAATCGGAAAGTGAAAAAGAATCAGGAGAAAAGAAGATGACCAAACCGGAGAAACAAAAAGAGCCAGAGAAAGAGGAAAAGACGGAGAAGGGAAAGGAAGAAAAAGACCTTATAGAGAAACTGGAAGAGCATGCAAAGCTCATACGTGAGAACAGTATTAAGATGGAAAAGTTACAGGAGAAGATAGAATCACAGCAGGAAAGAATGGAAAAGCAGACGTACGCGAGTGTAGCAGCGGCGCATCCTGGGAGGCAGTTCCCTGAGCACACCGCGCTTTACTCAGTCGTAGTTACGTCGAAGGATGACCAAGATAAAGGTGATGAAGTCATGAAAAAGATAAGAGATACGATTAAAGCAAAGGAAGGAGGAATAGCCATAGAAAAGATCCGGAAAGCAAAGGATAGAAAAGTGATTGTGGGATGTAAAACAGAGGAGGAAAGACAGCAAGTAAAGGAAAGACTAAAGAGTGCGGAAGAGTACCTGACCGTAGAAGAGGTTAAAAATAAGAACCCATTGGTGATCCTCAAAAATGTGTTCACCTTTAACACAGACCAGGACATACTAAATTCCATCTGGAAACAGAATAGCAAATTATTAAAAGATTTAGACCAAACAGTAAATAAAATAGACATTGTGTATAAGAAAAGCACCAGAAATAATCAGACACAGCACGTAATCATGAGGGTGTCCCCTGCAGTATGGCAGCGTCTGGTCCATGCAGAAACCGTCGTCATAGACCTCCAGCGAGTAAAAGTGGCTGACCAGTCACCACTTGTGCAATGCTCGCTGTGTCTCGGTTATGGCCATGGGCGACGGTTCTGCACGGAGACCATCGTCAAATGCAGCCACTGTGGGGGGCCCCACATGAGGACGGAGTGTGCTGACTGGCTCGCCGGTGCGACTCCTTCCTGCTGCAACTGCCTGCACGCCAAGGCTGATAAGGCAGATCATAGCGCCTTCAGTCCTGAGTGTGCAATCAGGAGGAAGTGGGACGCACTGGCTAGGGCCACCATAGCCTACCACTGCTAAAGTGGCCCCTGGCAAAGCTATAAGCGCAAAAAGGCGCCGTCACCGAAGAGCCACAAAAGTAGCTGTCCAAGTAAACTGTCTTGGCCATGTTGACCATGGTCGGCCGCTTACCCCTGAAAAGCGAAAACAATAACAAGCACTCGGTGAGAAAAGTCTCGGGCATAAAACAAAAAAGAACTTTGGCCTTCAACTGTAAAATAGTAAAAAACATTAAAATACGTATAAAATTAAAATATAAGTTAGATAAGCCTTGTTGGCATTTATATATTGATGTATATATAATACAACCAGCAAAAACTTCATAAATAGCACATGTAAAAAACAGTAAAATAGAATTAATAATTTTAAGTTAAAAATAAAATGCAAAAACCACAAAAACAAAAAAGTAAAATAAGTACCCTACCATTTAAGTTAAACAATTAAAATTAGTATTAGATTCCAGGTGTCAAATATTATTAATTATGCACATGTATTGTGTCTGTAGGAATAAGTAAATATTTGTACAATTTAAAGAAGTATTAAAACCTTGGTAAACAAAAATTTAAAAATACTTAAATTGTTAAGATGCTTGTACTTAAGTATTCAAAGCTAAAATAAGTTTAAAAACAGATAAAGTTAAATAATCATAACAGTTTTAATTTGCGTAATTTGGTAAAGATAAATATGTGATAAATAGTTAGTCTTTTTTTTTGAAACATAAAATGTAAATCATGAAAATTGTAAAACCAACTACTCGGCATCCTGGCTGAGGGACACTGTGGTACCGTTTAGAAACGGTAATTTCAAAAAAAAAAAAAAAAAAAAAAAAAAAAACCTAACCTAACCTAACCTAACCTAACCTAACCTAACCTAACCTAACCTAACCTAACCTAACCTAACCTAACCTAACCTAACCTAACCTAACCTAACCTAATGAAGACGTCCTTAACGCCCTGAGGAACCAAAACAAGGGGACCATAACACAAGATATAAAAGACCAAAAGATGGAGATAGTATACAAGAAACATGCCAGGAACCCGCATGCACACCACATAGTGATGAGAGTGTCCCCCAGAATTTGGCGTCAAATGGTTGACGCAGAAATAGTCACCATTGACCTCCAGCGAGTGAAGGTGGCGGATCAATCGCCACTGGTCCAGTGCTCACTCTGTCTGGGGTACGGACATGGAAGGCGTTTCTGCAAAGAGACCACGGAGAAGTGTTGCCACTGCGGTGGACCCCATATGCGGTCCGAGTGCGCTGACTGGCTGGCTGGTGCTATCCCATCTTGCTCCAACTGTACACACGCCAAGGCCGACAGGACGGACCACAATGCTTTCAGTCAAGAGTGCCCGATCCGCAGGAAATGGGAAGCACTGGCGCGAGCGACGATAGCGTATTGCTAAGGTGGTCACGGGGATAAAAACCGCACCAAACAGCGCAAGGCCATACCTAGCAGCCCAAGCAAATCTGCAGCGAAAGGAACTGGCAACCCAAGAGCTTATGCTTGAGGCAAGCAATAATGGGATGGCTTTTGCGCTTATTCAGGAACCGTATATTGGGTCTGTTGGCGAGATTAAAGACTACAGAGGAGTGAGGATTTACCAGTGCATGAACCGTGGGGACAAAGTTGTTAAAGCGGGAATAGCGGTCTTTGACAAAAACATCGATGTCATCCAGTGTCCAGACTTGACCACAACTAACATCGCAGTGGTTAAGTTGCGGACACGCGCCTGGGAAATCGCAGTAGTCTCCTTTTATTTTGAGCCAACAGAACCCATAAACGCATACCTTGATCACCTCGGCAAAGTTGTCCAGAAGGTGGGCGTAGAAAAGATATTGATAGGGGGAGATGCAAACGCCAAAAGTACATGGTGGGGCAGTAAGAAAATTGATGATAGAGGGCAAGAAATGGCTGGAGCGATGGAGGAACTGGACCTGCAGGTACTAAATACAGGAAACACACCGACTTTTGCCACAGTAAGAGGAAACCAAACTTATACCAGCTTCGTAGACATCACGGCATGTACGGCGGCATTGTTGAACCTGGTTGAAGACTGGAGAGTAGACGAAGGGTTTACAAGCTCTGACCACAACGCATTGGTTTTCAAAATTAGAATTGAAAAAGCAAAAGGCGTTGACATTAGTAGAACCACAAGAATTTACAATAGCAAAAAAGCAAATTGGGGCCAGTTTCATGAGAAAATGGCCCAATTGCAAATAGAACAAAAAATAGCTAAAGAAGAAATAGACAACATTAGTAACAAATTAGAGTTAGAAAATAAAGTACAACAATACATAAATATAGTTATAGAAGCATGCAATAGTAGTATTCCTAAAATAAAAACAAAAAATCAAATTACCTTACCTTGGTGGTCGGAAGAACTCGCCCTGCTGAAGAAGAAAGTCGCAACCAGGAAGCGTAGAGTCCACTGTGCAGCGCCGGTCCGTAGGGAGATGGTCGTCGAGGAGTATCTGAAAATAAAAGAAGAATATGAGTCAAAAGTAAAAAAGGCACAAATAGATAGCTGGAAGGAATTTTGCGAAAAACAAGACAGAGAAGGTATGTGGGAGGGGATATATAGAGTAATTGGAAGAACCACAAAGAGAAAAGAAGATGTACCGCTGACTAAAGACGGAAAAATGCTATGCCCTCGTCAATCAGCAGAAATGCTAGCCGAAAAATTCTACCCGGAAGACAGGGAGGAAGACGACAACGAGTATCACCGGCAGATACGGATAACAGCCAACCAAGTAAATGTCGGGGAGTATGTTGAGAATCATGATCCCCCATTTACCCAGGAAGAACTACAAAACGCGGTGAACAGCTTCAACCCCAAGAAAGCCCCGGGTTCCGATGGACTGACGGCGGACATCTGTCAACACGCGATAACGCAGGCTCCGGAACTATACCTATCGCTGATCAACAAATGCCTGGAACAAGGCCACTTCCCAGAGACCTGGAAGGAGGCAACCGTGGTAGTGCTACGTAAACCAGGCAAAGATGACTACACGGAAGCAAAGTCGTACAGACCGATAGGGTTGTTACCAGTGATGGGAAAGGTCCTAGAAAAAATGGTGGTAAATAGGGTCAAATGGCACATCCTCCCCAAACTTAGTACTCGCCAATACGGGTTCACGCCACAAAAAAGCACGGAGGACTCCCTTTATGTCCTCATACACCATATACGCACTAAACTCACACAGAAAAAACTTGTCACACTTGTATCGCTGGACATAGAGGGAGCCTTTGACAGTGCATGGTGGCCCATCATTCGGATCCGTTTGGCTGAGGAAAAATGTCCCATCAACATAAGGCGACTCCTAGATAGCTACCTTAGCGATAGAAAGGTAAAGGTGAGGTACGCAGGGGAGGAAGTCAGCAGGTTTACAAACAAGGGTTGCGTCCAGGGATCCATTGGAGGACCAATTCTCTGGAATTTAATCCTTGACCCACTGCTCAAAGAATTGGAACATAGAGGAGACTACTGCCAAGCTTTTGCTGACGATGTCGTGTTAGTCTTCGACGGAGAAACAGCCTTAGAGGTCGAACGCCAGGCAAATGCCGCTCTCGCACATGTTCAGGAGTGGGGTGTCAAAAACAAGCTTAGGTTCGCGCCGCATAAAACAAACGCGATGGTGATCACCAGGAAACTTAAGTACGACACGCCACGCCTGACCATGGGCGGGACCGACATCGGCATGTCTGAAGAGATCAAGATCTTGGGGCTCACAATAGATAACAAGCTCACGTTCAATAGCCATGCCGCTAACGTGTGCAAAAAGGCATTGAACGTCTACAAGCAGTTATCTAGAGCCGCCAAGATCAGCTGGGGCCTTCATCCAGAGGTCATACGTAGCATATACACAGCAGTAGTCGAGCCAATAATTATGTATGCCGCTAGTGCGTGGGCACCAGCAGCCCAAAAATTGGGAATACAGAAACAGCTCAACACCGTCCAACGAGGCTTCGCACAGAAAATCTGTAAGTCTTACAGAACCGCTTCCCTGAACTCGGCACTAGTGCTAGCTGGCATCCTGCCACTCGACCTGAGGATACAGGAGGCAGCCGCCCTGTACGAGGCAAAGAGAGGAGTCCCCCGGCCGGCACTAGGAGATAGGGAAGTAGAGAAGATGGTCGCGTTTGCGAAATTTCCCCACCCGGCTGAACATATGCGCCTGGAATTCATAAGCCTGGAAGACCAAGAGCAGGTGAACATTCACAGCGGATACGCAGTCCGAATGTTCACGGACGGTAGCAAAATTGATGGAAAAGTTGGAGCAGCATTATCCGTGTGGGATATGTCCGCTGAAACCAGATCCCATAAATTTAAGCTATCGTCCCACTGCACTGTCTACCAGGCTGAATTGCTGGCCATAAGCAAAGCCACCAAGGAAATTTTAAAGAGCCCTGAAACGAGCTTTGGTGTATACAGCGACTCCAGGTCTTCGCTCGAAGCAATCACCAACTATGCTGCAATACACCCTCTGGCGGTAGAAATACGAAACAACCTATGGCGAGCCGCCAAAGAACAAAATAAAAATGTTTCTTTATTTTGGATTCGAGCACACGCAGGCCTAGAGGGGAATGAGCGAGCTGACCAATTGGCAAAAGATGCAGCACTTAAGAGCAAAACCAAGCCTGTGTACGAATCATGTCCAGCCTCGTTTGTTAAGAAACAAGTTAGGTTGGAGACCTTAGAGCTGTGGAACAAAAGGTACACAACTGGTGAAACAGCAGTTGTTACAAAGTTGTTTTTTCCAGACGCAATAAAAGCTTTTAAAATTGTGCGACAAATTGGACCAGTAGGTGCACTTACACAAGTCATGACAGGGCACGGTGGGTTTTCAGAATACCTGGCTAGATTCAAGTGCAAGGAGAACCCATCGTGCATCTGCGAACCAGGAAAGCCGGAAAGCGTCCAGCATATACTCTTTGAATGTCCCGTATACGGCAAAGAAAGGTACGAGGCCGAAATAAAACTAAATGTAACTCTCACACCAGATGGCGCCAGTGAGTGCATAAGTAATAAAGTAACAAGAAATGGGTTTATTAATTATTGTTTAAAAATTGCAAATTCAGTTATAACTAGAAATAAGGATAGATAAGTATGTTGAACATATATATTAAAAATATATATAAAATCAGCATAAACTTGCCATTGTTTTAAAAGTAAGATAGAAAATAAGATAATTAAACTAAAGAATAAACACTGCATAGATATTATTACAAGTTAGAAAACTCCAGAATAGTGCAAAGGAACTGGAATCAACTAGAATAAGTACTTGTATTAAAATTAAGAATAGAAATAAACATGAAAGGAAAAAGTCTCCGATTTTGTCAGAGGGACAGATAGAAAAAAAAAAAAAAAAAAAAAAAAAAAAAAAAAAAAAAAAAAAAAAAAACCTAACCTAACCTAACCTAACCTAACCTAACCTAACCTTTTTTTTTTTTGTTATTGGGGGGAAATCTGCACACAGACACCTTACCACACTCAGGGATGCGGCAAGGTAGTGTGAGGATGGCGAACATTCGCCGACTCACTAAAACCACCCCGGTGGCCGGCCTCTCTGCATGTCAAGGGGCCCCGGGTCCTCTAAAGACCTACGCCGGGACCCCTATCGCAGTTTGCCTGAGCACATCCCGGGAATGCCATCCATTGACACCCCCGTGCTCACGACGACACCTGCCACCAAGTGTCGCCGCCCTCCCGGGATCTGCGTACCGACCGACCGGAGCCCTAACTCCGACCGATCACAGACCCGAAAAGGCTCCTGTATGGCAGGAGCTACCACTCACCCCCTCTCGGGGCGGACAGCGCAGGGCCACTGCAAACAGCAACCTCCCGCCGTCTCCTTCCCGAGCGCATCAGTCCCACCGATAGCGCTCTGCGGCCTCCCGACATTATGCGGCAGCGCAGTGATCTATCGTGCCCCTCAAACGCACGATTGATACACTATGGCCGCCACATGCCGTCCGAAATGGAGAGCTGCGGAGGCGGTGGTACATCCCATGCACCAACCGCCCCATCGCTCCCCCGTGACCCGGGAGCTGCGAAGGCGGTGTTATGTAGTGAGGGCTACAAACGACCGTCTCATCGCCCCCGGTGTTACGCCGCGGGTAATTTTTTAGAGAGGTTTTCTTCCTCGCAGCCCGGGCGGTGAAGCCAAGACCCTCAGTCCCGCATGAGTGAACACACGGGTTTCCGAGCTCTGGACGCTGGCAAAGGAGAACCTCTCTCCAGTGCCTACTCGGTGGCAGTGTGAGTGCACGCCGAGCACGCCCTATCTTCATCCACTGCGCCCTCTGCTCATCAGAGGGACGCGCGGAGAAGCCACCTCCCTGACAGGCTATTGGTTATCCGAGAGTAATATCCGAATTGAACTTTGGGTTCTGGACAATCCAGAAATTAGTCTCGGACGTAACAGGGTACACCGTCCTGTTGAACTGCCGCTCGCTCGGGACATGCCACCAAGGTTGCCACGAAGGCACTAGGGCCAAGCCCGCCCGAGATATCCCGAGAGATCAGCAGTTCAACAAGCTCTCGAGAAGGTTGCCTGCCGTCGTACCCCAACCTTTTTTTTTTTTTTGTTGCCCAGGAAAACCTTTGATAGGTACCACGCGGACCGGGGGGACCGGTGGTTATGTGGGAGTCCCGCCTTGACAAAGGCAGTGTACCCACTAAAAACCTGGGGTGTTCCACATCTCCGCCAGAGAGGGGTGTCTCAGGATCGCTATAGCGCCTCTTTGACTACCCAGCGGTTGCTTATTACAGCTCTTCCTTATAAGGGTGAATTTGCCCTTTACTCCGCTTAAGGCATCTCGGAACACATGACGAGATGCCTTACAGCCCAGGACCCACTAGGTCAGGCAACAGACCCCCCGATCTGTTACCTAAAGGTCCTCATTATGGTTGCATGCGGCCGGCATATGCCAACCGCCTGCGTCCAGTTCTTCTCCGGCGTATTGGGTCCGACAGAGCATCGTCCTCTCGTTCCCTTTCCGCCGCCTCCTTTTCGCGCATTACAGTCTCTGCAAAAGCGGTGACTACCCTCCAATTATGGTCTGAGTTAGCAATTGCGCTTATTATTGCTGACAGCGACAGATCTGTCCCAATCACTGCCACCATCTCCGCCCTTGGCACTGCCCAAGCTGGGCACTCGGCACGGGTATGTTGTGCCGTATCTTCGATCGCCCCACAGTGATGGCATACCATCGTAGGCTCACGACGTGCCACTCGACACAGATACCTCCCGAAACAACCGTGCCCCGAGAGAATCTGCGTTAAGCGGAACGTCGGAGCGCCATGCCGACGGTCGACCCACTCTAACAGAACGGGCCGAATAGCAGCAACCACATCCCGGCTAGCAGCCGGTGACTCCAGTCTTTCACTCCATTGCCTAAATAGATCTTCACGGCCCAGCTCTCTCCACCGTTTAATCTCTTCTGGCATAGGCCAACCTCCATTACTTTTTACTTCTGCGCTACGCTGGTATACCGCTGCGAGTACCCCGGCTTCGAGGTCCCACGGCGGCGTACTGGCCAGCAAGCACGCTGCCTCAAAAGAGACAGTGTGGTACGCCCGGGCCGCTCTTACTGCAATGACCCGCTGAGGACGTCGCAGCAGGGTCTGGTTCCGCTTATTCAAGGCATTCGCCCATATGGGAGCTCCATACAGCGCCTTGGAGCGTACCACGCCAGCGAATAGGCGACGGCACGCAACACTTGGCCCTCCTATATTTGGGAGCAGCCTTCCGAGCACTCCAGCGAAGGCTATAAGCTTCGGAGCCAGCCGCAGAAAGTGCTCTTCAAACCTCCATCGGCCATCGAGGACGAGACCTAGATACCTCATCGTCGACTCGATGACTATGGAGGTTCCACCCACAACAACACTTTGCCCCCTCGGAGGAGCATTTCGAGGCCCGTGAAAAATAAGAGCCTCAGACTTCTCTAGGGCCACCTTCAGTCCAAGCATCTTTATCCTTCGGACCACCTGCGCAACTCCCGCAGTGGCCAAGATGGCCGCCTCTCTGTAGTTTTGTCCGCGGGCTGTGACAAGGGTGTCATCGGCGTAACAGACGACCCCTATCCCTTGGAGATTTTGCCCGCGGAGCACGTAGTCATACCCGATGTTCCACAGGAGCGGCCCTAGGACCGATCCTTGTGGAACACCGCATGCCATCCTCCACTCTTCCCATCCTCCATCCCGGGCTGGATACATCACAGCCCGGTTGGCGAAGTAACTTTCCACCGTTTTCCTCAAATACTGTGGGACGCCGTGGTATCTGAGAGCCTCCAATACGGTTTCCCAGGGTAGGGTGTTAAAGGCATTCGCTATATCAAGCGACACTGCCAATAACACCCCACCCGCTGAAACCGCCTCATCCGAGAGCTCCCGCACTCTCGAAATGGCGTCGACCGTAGAACGCCCGTGGCGGAACCCGAATTGGCCATCACTCAAATTCGGGCCCACGCAAACCAAGTGCTCAATGAGACGAGCAGCAAGCACTCGCTCAAAGAGCTTGCTCGTCTCTCCAAGCAACACAATAGGGCGGTACGCTGACGGGGAATCAGCTGGACGCCCATTCTTTCTTAGCAGAACCAACTTCCCGCGCTTCCAGCATTGCGGGAAGTGGCCTTGCACCAGGCACTCTGAGAAGAGTGCCCGAATGTCTTCTCCAAGCTCCTTTGATGCGTGGACCAGGAGTCGCCCTGGCACGCCATCTGGTCCAGGAGCAGCGTTTTTAGACCGAAGCCGTAACACAGCCGCCTTAAACTCGACCTCACTCACCGGAGGTACTTCTTCTTCCGCAACCTGATCAGGCAGACCTATCGCGGGTGCCATGGGTGGTGGGCACCATGCCTCTCTTTGGGGGAAGAGTGTTGACACCACTCGCTCTAGAAGCTGCGGTTCGAGAGTTGATGTGAGTGGTGGGGCCCACGGGCGCAGTTTACCCGTCACCGATTTGTACGGCCGCCCCCAGGGATCCCGGTCGAGAGACTCAAGCCACTCCTGCCACGCCTCTTCTTTTGCCTCCTTAATGGCTACCTGTAGAGCTTTACAGGCGGCACTATAATTAGCGTAACGCTCACGCTCTTCCTCCTCATCTCGCGTTCTCCAACGGCGACAGCGAGTGTACAAGCGCCTGGCAGCTACGCAGTTCTTACGTAACTGCCGTAGCTCCAGCTTCCACCAATACATTCGTCGCGGCGGTGACGTCGCCTTTACTCGTGGCATAGAGGCATCGCAGATTCTCGCAAGAGCATCCCCCAGCCTGTCTGCTGCAGCATCTACGTCTCCCATGTGCGGGCTTGCCACCCAGGCCTCTACAACGGCCGCTTCAGCCGCAAGCTCTCTGTCCAGTCCTCGTAATGACCACCGCGGACCTGAACTAGGTGGTGGGGACGGAGCCTGCCCTGTGGACGTAGAAACGCTGAATCGAATGTATCGATGATCTGACAGTGTTTCTACGTCCGTTTCTACTCTCCAGTCTAAAACACGGCGCGCCACGGCAGGAGAAGCAAACGTTATGTCCACTATCGACCCACCGTGCTGTCGCACACACGTATCCTCATTGCCTCGGTTCAAAATAAGGAGGCCAAGGGACGCCGCCCAATCCTCCAACAATTCACCCCGAGCGTCCGTTGATGGGGAACCCCACGCAGTGGACTTAGCGTTGAAGTCCCCAGCAACCAACACAGGATTGGGATGTGCTGCTCCCACCAAAACACCAATCTCAGCAAGCACCCTCTGAAATTCGACCAAGTCGCGGTTTGGGGAACAATACACCCCGATTACCGCCACGCCAATGCCGCCACCCACTACGGCCAACACGCATCCCTGACCTTTCGCTATCTTTTCGAAGGGCAGTGATCCCGTGGATGACTGCGCGATAATGGCCACCGAGTCCTCTCGGTCTCCCACCCAGTTATCTCGGGAAGGGACCAGGTAAGGCTCAGCAACTACTGCAATTTGTGTTGACCACTCCGCCAGGCTCTGGAGCAGAAGATCCTGAGCCCTGGCGGAGTGGTTGATGTTCGCCTGCAGGAATCGTATGGCCATCCTAATTGGCGTCCATCCGATCCTCCTCTCGCACGTCTGGGCGCGCAGATGGCTGCGAGGGGGCTGTAGAGCCTACGCGAGCCGTCTGTTTTCCTCCTTTTTTGCCTTTGGTTGCGGTCATACCTTTGCAGGCCTTAACCCCAACACGATGGTCGGCCTTCTTGCCGGCTGCTTCGCACACCGGACAATGAGGCTCAGCACCGCACTCTACTGCCTTGTGCCCAGGCATGCCACAGCGGAAGCAGAGTTCACTGCGGTCCTGGTCACACGGACACTTTACACCCACGTGCCCAACTTCCAGGCATCTATAGCATTGTAGGGGCCTGGACTCTAGTATCTTGACTGATACTTTGATCCAGCCCACAATGAATTTTCCAGCTGCTACCTTCTTCGCTGCAGCAACGGGACAGCGTAACCAGACCGTACCTTGACGTCCTGGGGGCCGCACAATGTTGCCAACCTTCACGGATTCTACAGCACAGCCGCCCACCTTAGCAACAGCCGCCGCCACAGTCTCCGCACTCGCGGAGTCATCAAGACCCGACAGGCGCACTTCCACGCTCTTCTCGGGTCTAGAGACCCGGACAAGAGCTCCACTAAGAGACTCTCTAAGCTTGTTAGCTAGAGAGTCAGCCTTCTCTGCACTAGTGGCACCAGGCACCTCCAACACTCGGGCACCTGTGGCGGCGGTCCGAAACTTGACGCTTTCAATGCCAAGCGCCTGCAAATCAATGCGCTCCCTAGCATCAGTGAGAACCTGATGATAGGTAACGCCTTTCTCCACTGCTTCCGGCTGCAGCGTCAGTACGACCACTGTCGAACGAGGCACCTTCAGTCCTCCTCGTTTACTCTTCTTGTTAGCCTTCTGGCTCTGCACGGGCCGAGTTGCTGGCTCCTTCGTGACCTTTACTGCCGTTGCCTTGGTGGCTTTTGCGGCCTTGGCTGCTTTGGTACCTTTACGGGTTACCACGTTCCACCCTTCGTCCATAGGCTTCGGCGTGGGACTAGGCGGACGCGGCTCAGCGGCCTCCACTACCTTCTTTTTTGCTCCCTTGGGAGGCTTAGCCACTCCACTGGTGCTGGCCACGGCTTCCCGAGGAGGGGAAGGCGCTCGAGCCGTTACTTTCGCACTTGCGTTGGCCCCGCTTTTCTTCCTATCCGCTGCCAGCGGGGGGCGCAAACGTTTTTCAGGCAACAGGCGATCTTCTAAGCCGTCGAGACGCGCGTCAACCATGGTTCCACATTGGGTCATGACAACGCGCACTATGTCTTCGATAGTAGCTGGAGTTGGCGCTGCGGTCGATGCCGGTTGCTGAGTGAGCAGACGCATCTGGGCCATCTCTTTGCGGACTTCTTCGAGCTCACGTGCGAGCTTTGCGTTGGCTGCCTCCAGTCGGGCAACCTCTTCCGTCATTGTACGCGAACGTACTTCATCGAAGGAAGCTTTAATAGTTTCCGCCGCTTCCTTCAGCGCTCGCACGTACGTCCCTTTTAAGTGACTGGACGTCGTGGCAACCTTCATGATGGTGTCTATGGAGCCTGACACCAACTTAGCCAGATCGGATGACTCTTGGCTATCATTGTCACTCAATACCATCCCTTCCGTAGACCTACGGAAAATGGCGGCTTTGGCTTCTCGCTTCCGCTTAATTTCCTCAGCCATCTTCAATTCAGCGTTTAAACGCAGTTCTTCGGCTTTGGCGGCATTCAGATCAGCCTTGGCCTTAGCCAAGCCGACGAATTTCCCCGTAGTGGGAGGACGTCCACGCCCCCTTCTGGCCGCCGATGCCTTTGGCGGCCTCTCATCATCGCCATTGTCGGAGTCATCACCCACTAAACGGCGTTTTCTCCAGAAACGACTGTCTTCAGGCGAAGGCAGTGCAGCTACCGATTGGAAGCTTCCGTCAGAATCCGTGTCGGAAAGATTTACTAATCTCGCCGAAGCGATAGGCAAATCTTCATCGCTTTTTTCCGAGGTCACACTGCGCGTTAAAACAACACGCGCCTCTTTCGTCATGTTCACTAGCGCCACTGCGCCAACACTTCCATTCTCCTCACGACCCCACTGGTCCTTATCGTCTTTGTTTTTTAAGGTTTTAAGTGATTCCATAATAAATCCCACGAGTAATAGGGAAAAGTCGTCACCCCGTCCAGAGCCCTTTGTCCGGGGAAGGGTAAATACTGCGGAGGTCCCCCGGTATCCGCAGGTTTTTACGTGTTTTCTCACGGGTTTTGTATCGAGATTGTCCTTCTCAGACCGGCCAATTAAGGCAAGCCCTCGTCGGATTCACAAAGCCACAACATACCCCCTTATCGCCAATACGGAGGTCGTTGAAGTTAGCAATGTGAACCCGGTTAGAGAGTCGGCGTAAACTCCCCGGCGCAACTGAGCGATACAGTCCGTACCACTTAGCCCGCCAAATCCTCCACTCTGTCGCGCCCTGAAAAGGGCGGACCCCTCTTACTTGACAGACCTACACTAGGCCCCGCCAAGGTGCGTTTACCCTCTCCCAAAGCCGATCCGTATGGGTAACCCTGCGGCATAGCCTTTGGGGTCATTGGGCTGCAAACGCTCACATCATCCGTGCGCCCTGAAAAGGGCGCACCCGTCTCGCCAGACAGGCCCATCCTGGGCCCCGCCAAAATGCGCAGCACTAATCCCTCCCTCCAAGCCTTTCCGTATGGGAAGCCCTGCGGTATAGCCTTGAAGATCATTGGAATGTGCGCGCCTGGCTCCATCCACTGCTGTTTTCGCCAAACGGAGAACAGCGCGGAGGAGCCGAAACCCATTTCCCCCCCAGTGTTTTGTCCGCGCCAGCGTTACCTATAAACCCCATTAGGGAATTTATGGCACACCGGAAACCCCCTATCCGCAACCCGGGGACGCGCCACGTCGGTGTACACCTCACCGCCCACTGGGACACCCCAGCAGGTCCGTGGGTCGTACCCCAACCTAACCTTTTTTTTTTTTTTTTTTGTTGCCCAGGAAAACCTTTGATAGGTACCACACGGCCCGGGGGGACCGGTGGTTATGTGGGAGTCCCGCCTTGACAAAGGCAGTGTACCCACTAAAAACCTGGGGTGTTCCACATCTCCGCAAGAGAGGGGTGTCTCAGGATCGCTATAGCGCCTCTTTGACTACCCAGCGGTTGCCTGTTACGGCTCTTCCTTATAAGGGTGACTTCACCCTTTCCTCCGCTTAAGGCATCTCGGAACACATGACGAGATACCTTACAGCCCGGGACCCACTAGGTTAGGCAACAGACCCCCCGATCTGTTACCTAAAGGTCCTCATTGTGGTTGCATGCGGCCGGCATATGCCAACCGCCTGCGGCCAGTTCTTCTTCGGCGTATTGGGTCCGACAGAGCATCGTCCTCTCGTTCCCTTTCTGCCGCCTCCTTTTCGCGCATTACCGTCTCCGCAAAAGCGGTGACTGCCCTCCAATTATGCTCTGAGTCAGCAATTGCGCTTATTATTGTTGAGAGTGATAGATCTGTCCCTATCACTGCCACCATATCCGCCCTTGGCACTGCCCAAGCTGGGCACTCGGCACGGGTGTGTTGTGCCGTATCTTCTATCGCCCCACAGTGATGGCATACCATCGTAGGCTCACGGCGTGCCACTCGACACAGATACCTCCCGAAGCAACCGTGCCCCGAGAGAATCTGCGTTAAGCGGAACGTCGGAGCGCCATGCCGACGGTCGACCCACTCTAACAGAACGGGCCGAATGGCAGCAACCACATCCCGGCTAGCAGCCGGTGACTCCAATCTCTCACTCCATTGCCTAAATAGATCTTCACGGCCCAGCTCTCTCCACCGTTTAATCTCTTCTGGCATAGGCCAACCTCCATTTCTTTTAACTTCGGCGCTACGCCGGTATACCGTTGCTAGAACCCCGGCTTCGAGGTCCCACGGCGGCGTACTGGCCAGCAAGCACGCTGCCTCAAAAGAGACAGTGTGGTACGCCCGGGCCGCTCTTATTGCAATGACCCGCTGAGGACGTCGCAACAGGGTCTGGTTCCGCTTATTCAAGGCATTTGCCCATATGGGTGCTCCATACAGCGCCTTGGAGCGTACCACGCCAGCGAATAGGCGACGGCACGCAACACTTGGCCCTCCTACATTTGGGAGCAGCCTTCCGAGCACACCAGCGAAGGCTATCAGCTTCGGAGCCAGCCGCAGAAAGTGCTCTTCAAACCTCCATCGGCCATCGAGGACGAGACCTAGATACCTCATCGTCGACTCGATGACGATAGAGGTTCCACCCACAACAACACTTTGCCCCCTCGGAGGAGCGTTTCGAGGCCCGTGAAAAACAAGGGCCTCAGACTTCTCTAGGGCCACCTTCAGCCCAAGCATCTTTATTCTTCGGACCACCTGCGCAACTCCCGCAGTGGCCAAGATGGCCGCCTCTCTGTAGTTTTGTCCGCGGGCTGTGACAAGGGTGTCATCGGCGTAACAGACTACCCCTATCCCTTGGAGATTTTGCCCGCGGAGCACGTAGTCATATCCGATGTTCCACAGGAGCGGCCCTAGGACCGATCCTTGTGGAACACCGCACGACATCCTCCACTCTTCCCATCCTCCATCCCGGGCTGGATACATCACAGCCCGGTTGGCGAAGTAACTTTCCACCGTTTTTCTCAGATACTGTGGGACGCCGTGGTATCTGAGAGCCTCCAATACGGTTTCCCAGGGTAGGGTGTTAAAGGCATTCGCTATATCAAGCGACACTGCCAATAACACCCCACCCGCTAAAACCGCCTCATCCGAGAGCTCCCGCACTCTCGAAATGGCGTCGACCGTAGAACGCCCGTGACGGAACCCGAATTGGCCATCATTCAAATTCGGGCCTACACAAACCAAGTGCTCAATGAGACGAGCAGCAATCACTCGCTCAAAGAGCTTACTCGTCTCTCCAAGTAACACGATGGGGCGGTACGCTGACGGGGAATCAGCTGGACGCCCATTCTTTCTTAGCAGAACCAACTTCCCGCGCTTCCAGCATTGCGGGAAGTGGCCTTGCACCAGGCACTCTGAGAAGAGTGCCCGAATGTCTTCTCCAAGCTCCTTTGATGCGTGGACCAGGAGTCGCCCTGGCACGCCATCTGGTCCAGGAGCAGCGTTTTTAGACCGAAGCCGTAACACAGCCGCCTTAAACTCGACCTCACTCACCGGAGGTACTTCTTCTTCCGCAACCTGATCAGGCAGACCTATCGCGGGTGCCATGGGTGGTGGGCACCATGCCTCTCTTTGGGGGAAGAGTGTTGACACCACTCGCTCTAGAAGCTGCGGTTCGAGAGTTGAAGTGAGTGGTGGGGCCCATGGGCGCAGTTTACCCGTCACCGATTTGTACGGCCGCCCCCAGGGATCCCGGTCGAGAGACTCAAGCCACTCCTGCCACGCCTCTTCTTTTGCCTCCTTAATGGCTACCTGTAGAGCTTTACAGGCGGCACTATAATTAGCGTAACGCTCACGCTCTTCCTCCTCATCTCGCGTTCTCCAACGGCGACAGCGAGTGTACAAGCGCCTGGCAGCCACGCAGTTCTTACGTAACTGCCGTAGCTCCAGCTTCCACCAATACATACGTCGCGGCGGTGACGTCGCCTTTACTCGTGGCATAGAGGCATCGCAGATTCGCGCCAGAGCGTCCCCCAGTCTGTCTGCTGCAGCATCTACGTCTCCTATGTGCGGGCTTGCCACCCAGGCCTCTACGACGGCCGCTTCAGCCGCAAGCTCTCTGTCCAGTCCTCGTAATGACCACCGCGGACCTGAACTAGGTGGTGGTGACGGAGCCTGCCCTACGGACGTAGAAACGCTGAATCGAATGTATCGATGATCTGACAGTGTTTCTACGTCCGTTTCTACTCTCCAGTCTAAAACACGGCGCGCAACGGTGGGAGAAGCAAACGTTATGTCCACTATCGACCCACCATGCTGTCGCACACACGTTTCCTCGTTGCCTCTGTTCAAAATGAGGAGACCAAGGGAGGCCGCCCAATCCTCCAATAATTCACCCCGAGCGTCCGTTGATGGGGATCCCCACGCAGTGGACTTAGCGTTGAAGTCCCCAGCAACCAACACAGGATTGGGATGTGCTGCTCCTACCAAAACACCAGTCTCAGCAAGCACCCTCTCAAATTCAACCAAGTCGCGGTTTGGGGAACAGTACACCCCGATCACCGCCACGCCAAGGCCGCCACCCACTACGGCCAACACGCATCCCTGACCTTTCGCTATCTTTTCGAAGGGCAGTGACCCAGTAGATGACTGCGCGATAATGGCCACCGAGTCCTCTCGGTCTCCCACCCAGTTATCTCGGGAAGGGACCAGGTAAGGTTCGGCAACCACTGCAATTTGTGTTGACCACTCCGCCAGGCTCTGGAGCAGAAGATCCTGAGCCCTGGCGGAGTGGTTGATGTTCGCCTGCAGGAATCGGATGGCCATCCTAATTGGAGTCCATCCGATCCTCCTCTCGCGCGTCTGGGCGCGCAGATGGCTGCGAGGGGGCTGTAGAGCCTACGCGAGCCGTCTGTTTTCCTCCTTTTTTCCCTTTGGTTGCGGTCATACCTTTGCAGGCCTTAACCCCAACACGATGATCGGCCTTCTTGCCGGCTGCTTCGCACACCGGACAATGCGGCTCAGCACCGCACTCTACTGCCTTGTGCCCAGACTTGCCACAGCGGAAGCAGAGTTCACTGCGGTCCTGGTCACACGGACACTTTACGCCCACGTGCCCAACTTCCAGGCATCTATAGCACTGAAGGGGCCTGGACTCTAATATCTTAACCGATACTTTGATCCAGCCCACAATGAACTTTCCAGCTGCTACTTTCTTCGCTGCAGCAACGGGACAGCGTAACCAGACCGTACCTTGACGTCCTGGGGGCCGCACAATGTTGCCAACCTTCACAGATTCTACAGCACAGCCGCCCACCTTAGCAACGGCCGCCGCCACAGTCTCCGCACTCGCGGAGTCATCAAGACCCGACAGGCGCACTTCCACGCTCTTCTCGGGTCTAGAGACCCGGACAAGAGCTCCACTAAGAGACTCTCTAAGCTTGTTAGCTAGAGAGTCAGCCTTCTCTGCACTAGCGGCACCAGGCACCTCCAACACTCGGGCACCTGTGGCGGCGGTCCGAAATTTGACGCCTTCAATGCCAAGCGCCTGCAAATCAATGCGCTCCCTAGCATCAGTGAGAACCTGATGATAGGTAACGCCTTTTTCTACTGCTTCCGGCTGCAGCGTCAGTACGACCACTGTCGAACGAGGCACCTTCAGTCCTCCTCGTTTATTCTTCTTGTTAGCCTTCTGGCTCTGCACGGGCCGTGTCACTGGCTCCTTCGTGGCCTTTGCTGCCGCTGCCTTGGTGGCTTTTGCGGCCTTGGCTGCTTTGGTACCTTTACGGGTTACCACGTTCCACCCTTCATCCATAGGCTTCGGCGTGGGACTAGGCGGACGCGGCTCAGCGGCCTCCGCTACCTTCTCTTTCGCTCCCTTGGGAGGCTTACCCACTCCACTGGTGCTGGCCACGGCTTCCCGAGGAGGGGAAGGTGCCCGAGCCGTGACTTTCGCACTTGCGTTGGCCACGTTTTTCTTCTTATCCGCTGCCAGCGGGGGCCGCAGGCGTTTTTCAGGCAACAAGCGGTCTTCTAAGCCATCGAAACGCGCGTCAACCATGTTTCCACATTGGGTCATGACAACGCGCACTATGTCTTCGATAGTAGCTGGAGTTGGCACTGCGGTCGATGCCGGCTGCTGAGTGAGCAGACGCATCTGGGCCATCTCCTTGCGGACTTCTTCGAGCTCACGTGCGAGCTTTGCGTTGGCTGCCTCCAAACGGGCAACCTCCTCCGTCATTGTACGCGAACGTATTTCTTCGAAGGAAACTTTAATGGTTTCCGCCGCTTCCTTCAGCGCTCGCACGTACGTCCCTTTTAAGTGGCTGGACGTCGTGGCAACCTTCATGATGGTGTCTATGGAGCCTGACACCAACTTAGCCAGATCGGATGACTCTTGGCTCTCATTGTCACTCAATACCATCACTTCCGTAGATTTACGAAACATGGCGGCTTTGGCTTCTCGCTTCCGCTTTAAATCCTCAGCCATCTCCAATTCAGCGTTTAAACGCAGTTCTTCGGCCTTGGCGGCATTCAGTTCAGCTTTTGCTTTTGCCAAGCCGACGAATTTCCCCGTAGTGGGAGGACGTCCACGCCCCCTTCTGGCCGCCGATGCCTTGGGCGGCCTCTCATCATCGCCATTGTCGGAGTCATCACCCACTAAACGGCGTTTTCTCCAGAATCGACTGTCTTCAGGCGAAGGCAGTGCAGCTACCGATTGGAAGCTTCCATCCGAATCCGTGTCGGAGAGATTTACTAATCTCGCCGAAGCGATAGGCAAATCTTCATCGCTTTTCTCCGAGGTCACACTGCGCGTTAAAACAACACGCGCCTCCTTCGTCATGTCCACTAGCGCCACTGCGCCAACACTTCCGTTCTCCTTACGACCCCACTGGTCCTTATCGTCTTTGTTTTTAGAGGTTTTAAATGATTCCATAATAAATCCCACGAGTAATAGGGAAAAGTCGTCACCCCGTCCAGAGCCCTTTGTCCGGGGAAGGGTAAATACTGCGGAGGTCCCCCGGTATCCGCAGGTTTTTACGTGTTTTCTCACGGGTTTTGTATCGAGATTGTCCTTCTCAGACCGGCCAATTAAGGCAAGCCCTCGTCGGATTCACAAAGCCACAACATACCCCCTTATCGCCAATACGGAGGTCGTTGAAGTTAGCAATGTGAACCCGGTTAGAGAGTCGGCGTAAACTCCCCGGCGCAACTGAGCGATACAGTCCGTACCACTTAGCCCGCCAAATCCTCCACTCTGTCGCGCCCTGAAAAGGGCGGACCCGTCTTACTTGACAGACCTACACTAGGCCCCGCCAAGATGCGTTTGCCCTCTCCCAAAGCCAATCCGTATGGGTAACCCTGCGGCATAGCCTTTGGGGTCATTGGGCTGCGAACGCTCACATCATCCGTGCGCCCTGAAAAGGGCACACCCGTCTCGCCAGACAGGCCCATCTTGGGCCCCGCCAAAATGCGCAGCACTAATCCCTCCCTCCAAGCCTTTCCGTATGGGTAACCCTGCGGTATAGCCTTGAAGATCATTGGAATGTGCGCGCCTGGCTCCATCCACTGCTGTTTTCGCCAAACGGAGAACAGCGCGGAGGAGCCGAAACCCATTTCCCCCCCAGTGTTTTGTCCGCGCCAGCGTTACCTATAAATCCCATTAGGGAATTTATGGCACACCGGAAACCCCCTATCCGCAACCCGGGGACGCGCCACGTCGGTGTACACCTCACCGCCCACTGGGACACCCCAGCAGGTCCGTGGACCCCAACCTTTTTTTTTTTTTTTTTTTTTTTTTTTTTTGTTGCCCAGGAAAACCTTTGATAGGTACCACGCGGCCCGGGGGGGACCGGTGGTTATGTGGGAGTCCCGCCTTGACAAAGGCAGTGTACCCACTAAAAACCTGGGGTGTTCCACATCTCCGCAAGAGAGGGGTGTCTCAGGATCGCTATAGCGCCTCTTTGACTACCCAGCGGTTGCCTTATATTACGGCTCTTCCTTGTTAGGGTGACTTCGCCCTTTACTCCGCTTAAGGCATCTCGGAACACATGACGAGATGCCTTACAGCCCGGGACCCACTAGGTCAGGCAACAGACCCCCCGATCTCTTACCTAAAGGTCCTCATTGTGGTTGCATGCGGCCGGCATATGCCAACCGCCTGCGGCCAGTTCTTCTCCGGCGCATTGGGTCCGACAGAGCATCGTCCTCTCGTTCCCTTTCCGCCGCCTCCTTTTCGCGCATTACCGTCTCCGCAAAAGCGGTGACTGCCCTCCAATTATGCTCTGAGTCAGCAATTGCGCTTACTATAGTTGACAGTGACAGATCTGTCCCTATCACCGCCACCATCTCCGCCCTTGGCACTGCCCAAGCTGGGCACTCGGCACGGGTGTGTTGTGCCGTGTCTTCCATCGCCCCACAGTGATGGCATACCATCGTAGGCTCACGGCGTGCCACTCGACACAGATACCTCCCGAAGCAACCGTGCCCCGAGAGAATCTGCGTTAAGCGGAACGTCGGAGCGCCATGCCGACGGTCGACCCACTCTAGCAGAACGGGCCGAATGGCAGCAACCACATCTCGGCTAGCAGCCGGTGACTCCAGTCTTTCACTCCATTGCCTAAATAGATCTTCACGGCCCAGCTCTCTCCACCGTTTAATCTCTTCTGGCATAGGCCAACCTCCATTACTTTTTACTTCTGCGCTACGCTGGTATACCGCTGCGAGAACCCCGGCTTCGAGGTCCCACGGCGGCGTACTGGCCAGCAAGCACGCTGCCTCAAAAGAGACAGTGTGGTACGCCCGGGCCGCTCTTACTGCAATGACCCGCTGAGGACGTCGCAGCAAGGTCTGGTTCCGCTTATTTAAGGCATTCGCCCATATGGGTGCTCCATACAGTGCCTTGGAGCGTACCACGCCAGCGAATAGGCGACGGCACGCAACACTTGGCCCTCCTACATTTGGGAGCAGCCTTCCGAGCACTCCAGCGAAGGCTATAAGCTTCGGAGCCAGCCGCAGAAAGTGCTCTTCAAACCTCCATCGGCCATCGAGGACGAGACCTAAATACCTCATCGTCGACTCGATAACGATGGAGGTTCCACCCACAACAACACTTTGCCCCCTCGGAGGAGCATTTCGAGGCCCGTGAAAAACTAGAGCCTCAGACTTCTCTAGGGCCACCTTCAGCCCAAGCATCCTTATCCTTCGGACCACCTGCGCAACTCCCGCAGTGGCCAAGATGGCCGCCTCTCTGTGGTTTTGTCCGCGGGCTGTGACAAGGGTGTCATCGGCGTAACAGACTACCCCTATCCCTTGGAGATTTTGCCCGCGGAGCACGTAGTCATATCCGATGTTCCACAGGAGCGGCCCTAGGACCGATCCTTGTGGAACACCGCACGACATCCTCCACTCTTCCCATCCTCCATCCCGGGCTGGATACATCACAGCCCGGTTGGCGAAGTAACTTTCCACCGTTTTTCTCAGATACTGTGGGACGCCGTGGTATCTGAGAGCCTCCAATACGGTTTCCCAGGGTAGGGTGTTAAAGGCATTCGCTATATCAAGCGACACTGCCAATAACACCCCACCCGCTAAAACCGCCTCATCCGAGAGCTCCCGCACTCTCGAAATGGCGTCGACCGTAGAACGCCCGTGACGGAACCCGAATTGGCCATCATTCAAATTCGGGCCTACACAAACCAAGTGCTCAATGAGACGAGCAGCAATCACTCGCTCAAAGAGCTTACTCGTCTCTCCAAGTAACACGATGGGGCGGTACGCTGACGGGGAATCAGCTGGACGCCCATTCTTTCTTAGCAGAACCAACTTCCCGCGCTTCCAGCATTGCGGGAAGTGGCCTTGCACCAGGCACTCTGAGAAGAGTGCCCGAATGTCTTCTCCAAGCTCCTTTGATGCGTGGACCAGGAGTCGCCCTGGCACGCCATCTGGTCCAGGAGCAGCGTTTTTAGACCGAAGCCGTAACACAGCCGCCTTAAACTCGACCTCACTCACCGGAGGTACTTCTTCTTCCGCAACCTGATCAGGCAGACCTATCGCGGGTGCCATGGGTGGTGGGCACCATGCCTCTCTTTGGGGGAAGAGTGTTGACACCACTCGCTCTAGAAGCTGCGGTTCGAGAGTTGAAGTGAGTGGTGGGGCCCATGGGCGCAGTTTACCCGTCACCGATTTGTACGGCCGCCCCCAGGGATCCCGGTCGAGAGACTCAAGCCACTCCTGCCACGCCTCTTCTTTTGCCTCCTTAATGGCTACCTGTAGAGCTTTACAGGCGGCACTATAATTAGCGTAACGCTCACGCTCTTCCTCCTCATCTCGCGTTCTCCAACGGCGACAGCGAGTGTACAAGCGCCTGGCAGCCACGCAGTTCTTACGTAACTGCCGTAGCTCCAGCTTCCACCAATACATACGTCGCGGCGGTGACGTCGCCTTTACTCGTGGCATAGAGGCATCGCAGATTCGCGCCAGAGCGTCCCCCAGTCTGTCTGCTGCAGCATCTACGTCTCCTATGTGCGGGCTTGCCACCCAGGCCTCTACGACGGCCGCTTCAGCCGCAAGCTCTCTGTCCAGTCCTCGTAATGACCACCGCGGACCTGAACTAGGTGGTGGTGACGGAGCCTGCCCTACGGACGTAGAAACGCTGAATCGAATGTATCGATGATCTGACAGTGTTTCTACGTCCGTTTCTACTCTCCAGTCTAAAACACGGCGCGCAACGGTGGGAGAAGCAAACGTTATGTCCACTATCGACCCACCATGCTGTCGCACACACGTTTCCTCGTTGCCTCTGTTCAAAATGAGGAGACCAAGGGAGGCCGCCCAATCCTCCAATAATTCACCCCGAGCGTCCGTTGATGGGGATCCCCACGCAGTGGACTTAGCGTTGAAGTCCCCAGCAACCAACACAGGATTGGGATGTGCTGCTCCTACCAAAACACCAGTCTCAGCAAGCACCCTCTCAAATTCAACCAAGTCGCGGTTTGGGGAACAGTACACCCCGATCACCGCCACGCCAAGGCCGCCACCCACTACGGCCAACACGCATCCCTGACCTTTCGCTATCTTTTCGAAGGGCAGTGACCCAGTAGATGACTGCGCGATAATGGCCACCGAGTCCTCTCGGTCTCCCACCCAGTTATCTCGGGAAGGGACCAGGTAAGGTTCGGCAACCACTGCAATTTGTGTTGACCACTCCGCCAGGCTCTGGAGCAGAAGATCCTGAGCCCTGGCGGAGTGGTTGATGTTCGCCTGCAGGAATCGGATGGCCATCCTAATTGGAGTCCATCCGATCCTCCTCTCGCGCGTCTGGGCGCGCAGATGGCTGCGAGGGGGCTGTAGAGCCTACGCGAGCCGTCTGTTTTCCTCCTTTTTTCCCTTTGGTTGCGGTCATACCTTTGCAGGCCTTAACCCCAACACGATGATCGGCCTTCTTGCCGGCTGCTTCGCACACCGGACAATGCGGCTCAGCACCGCACTCTACTGCCTTGTGCCCAGACTTGCCACAGCGGAAGCAGAGTTCACTGCCCTAGTAGCATTTTTTGTAGGCAAACCGTTGGGCCTCCGTCCCTAAAGTGGTTGGCCAACGGTTAGGTTTGTCATCCCTAAAAACTGTAGGACCAACGGTAGAATTAACGTTGGGCCGCCATGTCGGGCCAACTAGTATTAACCAACAAAAGGCCAACCAAAGATAATACAGTAAATCCACGTAGGCTCTCCGTTGGGCCCTACTGTCGGGCCAACTACTTTTAGGGATGACAAACCTAACCATTTGCCATCTATGACAAAGGCCCAACAAACAGCCAACAATTGTACGCTTCGTTGGGCCCATCAGTGTTATCCAACTGAATACAATGCAGTAAATCCACGTTGGTGCTACGTTGGGCCTTTCTGTCGGGCCAACTGTTTTTAGGGATGACAAACCTACCATTTACTAACTAAACATTCTATCGTCGGTTAAGCGTAGAGATTACTCACAGAGGCCCTACTAAAGAATTCTACGTTGGCCCTACCTAATAAAGAATACTATATATCTACGTTGGCGCTACGTTGTTTACCTAACGTAGGCCCTACCTAACAAAGAATACCATATATCTACGTTGTTTTTCTTACGTAGGCCCTACCTAACAAAGAATACCATATATCTACGTAGTTTTCTTACGTAGGCCCTACCTAAGAAAGAATACGTTGGCTTTACGTTATTTTCCTGACGAAGGCCCTACCGAAGAATGAATACGTTGGCCTTACGTTTGTTTTCTTATCGGAGGCCCTACAGTAGAATGAATACGTTGGCTTTATGTTGTTCTCCTTATGGAGGCCCTACCTAAGTAAGAATACCATTATCTACGTTGGCTTTACGTCGTTTTCCGTACGTAGGATCTACCAAAGAATAGATATCTACCTGCAACGTAGATATCCATTCTTTGGTAGAGCCTCCGTAAGGAAAACGACGTAAAGCCACCGTAGATAATGGTATTCTTACATAGGTAGGGCTTCCATAAGGAGAACAACATAAGCCAACGTATTCATTCTACTGTAGGACTTCCGATAGGAAAACAAATTTAAAGCCACCGTAGATATCCATTCTTCGGTAGGGTCTCTCCGTGTGAAACCCGACGTGAAGCCAATGTAGAAAAGGATTGAATCTGAAACACTAAAATAAAATACATTAAATATATTTAATTTTATATTTATTATTCATAAAATAGTAGCTTCTTCTATATAGAGAAAATACAGAAAGAATGGAACATTTTTAAGTAGGTACACATAATATTAATTTGTTACTGCTTAACTCTACGAGCCTCTCTTCCTCCATTGCGATCTTTGGTAAATCTGAACCAGTTAGATATCACTTCATGTATTTCAGAATCTGTTGCTTTTTCTGCTATTTTGTTTTGTCGCACTGCATCTATAAATATAAAAAGACAAGTTACGAAACGAACCACCTAGTCTGATTCTTGATGAAGTGGTCCTAATAAAAGTAAGATAACCTACCTCTTATAACTTTCATTAATTTTAAATCCTTTAATGGTAGCTTGCTATTTTTTCCTGTCCAATTGTATTGCAAAGCAAGTCTGTTACTGAATAGTTTCTCTAAAATTCTTCTTATAATGGCAGCTAGCTTGTTTCCACCCACTAAGCTAAGATGAGTAACCTGTAATTAGAATAAATACTAATAAAACTAAATGTCTACTAAACACAATTTTTACATTTATGTATTTTTGGGGATTATAGTTACCAAATGTTTCCCATTTTCGTCAATATATATTTCGATTTTATTTAGAGCTTCATGATCATCACATGGTAATGTTATCCCTTCTGGAAGAGACAGCTCAATTCCAGTGACAGGCCCAGAAGATTGAAGTCTTTGCAATATTTCATGCTGTGATATTTGCAGATCTTTTATGTCACTTTCAATACAAGCCAAGTGCTTTGCAATCACATCTAAAATAGAAAAAAAAATTAAGAACTAATAAACTAATAATTTTAAAAATATTTAAAATACATACTTTTGTAAAAAAATTTGTAGTAAAAAAAATATAAAAAATTTCAAGTGAGAGTGAGGCCTCGCTCTCTAAAAGAACACCCTGTTACCACCCACTATACTATTAGACCAATCAGAATCTACAAGTTTTTAGTTTACTTATTCTTACCTAAAGCATGTGATTTATGTACAGTCAATTCATCTTGAATTGGTGTGAGAGTCAAATCCAGTGTACCTTAAAATAAAATTTTAATTAGGTTTTCATAGACTCAACATAATATTAAACACATAGCGTCAGAAATAAAAATTTAGAATTTATTGATTTATCCTTAGTTCGGCCCTGGATTATTGGATTTGGCTGTTAGTTTCAGGCTCATGAATAGACAAAGTCATACCATGATGACCTTCGGATGATGCCATCATGTCTGAATAAGTAAATCTGTCGTTAGGTTTGTGACAGATAGACGGATAGACAAAGTCATACCATGATTACCCTCGAACCCTAACGACAGATTTACTTATTCAGGCATGATGGCACTAGTAGGTACTTACAGTCAGCATCGGTAGCACCCAGGTGATCCAGCCCTTCAGGTGGTTTTGGGTACTGTAATTCAGTCTCTGCGTCTGATGAGTGACTGGTGGTATCACTGTCATATATTTTTTGTTTTGTAACGCCTCCTCTCTGTGGATATTATAAGGTTACCGTCACTATTCACCTCCGAGTCATATTCAGCCTGTTTTGCTTTAGCAAAAGCTTTGCCCAGGTCATCTAAAATTATTGTAAAGAGTCAAAGTAGCTACTTATTACCTATAGGGTAATTTATTACCTCAAGTTGTAATATTGCAACAGGTTTACTAAGTTTATGTAGGTAGGTACCTGTTGTATAAAATACACGCCTAATACCGAACAAATTCCATGTTGTATCAGGCACAATTGAACCACTAAGGCACCTATTAAATTTTGTTGTCTTCGGTGGCCACATGCAATGTGTTTTTCGAGGAGTAATCCATTCATCCCTTATTACACTAATACAATCCTCGTCTTCGGTAAATTCTACCACACTGTACATTACCGTGGCTTATCGTTCTGTTCTGGCATACCTACATAAAATATTGGATAAATTATATCACAACCGATCGATGCTGTGTTTAGCAAAACGCAAGCATTGATCGGCTACACGTACGTAGGTATGTATTCATACCACAAAGAAAACTCAGGTCACAAAATTTTCTATCTAGAATTGAGAAGGCACTCACGTTTTGGAGAATTAATTCAATATTCGCTGTAGACTGGCTGGCGGCTGCTGCGTATTAACACAAAATGGCGGAAGACCTGACCGAAAAGAGCGTCGTCTCTAGAGTAGGGATATTCGATATACATCGATGCATCGAAAACATCGATATTTACAATGCGATACATCGAATCGATCCGATGTTTTGAAATGCTTTCGATATACTCGATGTATCGATGTTTTTTCAATGTTTAGGAGAAAAACATCGAATCGATTATAACCAATTAATTTCATAAAAACTCAAGTTTGCCCCCTAAAATTTTTTTTCCTATTTGTTTATTTAAAAAAGAAAAGTTTTGTTATTCAATAGTGCACTGACAATATAATGTCGTTGCGGCCATCGTGTACTAAAAAATTATGTTGGCAGCACTGCACACGAGTCAGTGACAAAAAAAGCTGTTTATGTCGTGTCGGCCGGCGAGCTTCTAGATCACCATCACCCCCATTTTCCACCGTAGGTATATGAATCGCATTCACACAGTTGTTATTTCTTAAAACTAAAACGTCTTCTATATTAAATACTCATTCAAGTTAAACCGAAAATCATGCAAATCACAGCGGACACAAAGGACAGCAAAATCATAGTAATAGGGTTCCGTTTTTTACCCTTTGAGTACGAAACCTTAAAAAAGTACTCGATGCTTACAAAGTATCGATGTTTTCACCCGATACATCGAATGACATCGATGTACGGTTCTGATGTATCGAATCGAAAAAAAAACATCGATGTTAATAATTCTTTTAATTAAAATTCGATTAATCGATTAATTTTGAATTAAGAAAAATCGATTCTTATTGTAGAGGTAAGAGAATTTTTTCAACCAATAAAAACTATTATTCGATAAAAAAATGGAGGTGATCCGAATATTTTTACCTGTGGTAAGCCCAAGCGACGCCAACAATTTGATTTGTCTCTAGTATATACTAGGTATTCTATCAGCAATCTAGTTCCCATAGTACCTACCTACCTACAAGCTATTTAGCTTAGTTTGGGACTAGAAAGCGTTGTGTTAAAATGTCCATGAACATTTATTTATTATTATTACAATCACAACAGCATTCGTGATTTTTCTTGATTAAATGATTTTCGACCTTATTTAAATGAAGTTACCACTGACATTCCTTTATATCAACGGCGCAACTAAAGAAACGATTCTGATTCCGAAAATCGAGTTTGTTTGTTTGTCTGTTTGTTTGTTCGCAAATCACACCTAAACTACTGGACCAATTTCAATGAAACTTATACCATTCAGAAGTTTTATTTTGGAATTGAAACATAGGTAGGCTACCTATATTTTATTGAAATTAAAGACGTGGATTCTTAGATAGGCTTGACCTCCCTAAACCAAAAGCAGCCTTTGACACGAGGTACGTACCTACCTAGGTACATCGTATGTTGGTTGACAGATATTTTAGTGGAAAGTTTTGCACGCGTACCTACCTAAGAAGTCGCGGGTATCAGCTAGTCTTCACTATTTACGTACAATACGTTCAAGAAATCTAGGCCATCTAGGCAAATGATATATAGATAAATTATAGTTCAGACTAGGTTGACTAGGTAGGTACCTATATAGATAAATTATAGTTCAACATAGTTGTAACTTAGTCTGAAATCAATTGAGATAGGTAGGTAGGTACCTATAAATCGGCGGCGCTCGTAAAGTTATGTTCGAACAAACATTCCTACCTAGTTTGTGTGTAAGAATGTTTTTTTTGAGCAAAACTTTCGACCTGAAGATTGAATGAAATCTTCATGAAATTAGATAAAGGTAGGTCGACAAGTTATAGTATAAGTAACTATACCTATCAAAGGTTTGCTGGTAAGATTGTGAGTTAGATTAGCCAAGGATTGATATCGTGGTCGTAAATAGCTCTGCATTTCATCGACGTACCTGTACTTACCTGTCTAGGTACCTACCTACTTACCTAGTCGACCGAGCGAGCGAATGACTGGTAGGGCATAATCTGTAAGGGAATCGTGCGTGATTGTTTTCGGTTGGAAAGTGTAGACAGGTGCCTACATAAAGACATACCTAGGTAGCTTATAAAAAAATGTAGGTAGGTACCTAGGTAGGTTAGGTAGGTAGGTGGCATTTTCTTAATCATGTTTAGCCCACCCATATACCTATGTCCCATGTCTATATGTAATAAGTAGGTACCTAGGTACCCTATACTAACTTATAATAAAATTAAGAGGTACCTACCTACTTTCTTTCTTTCTTTCTATAGGTACCTACTACTAGTAAAGTAAATCAAATCCAGAGATGGATTGAATAGGTAAATATCTACCTACCTATTGGACCTGTTCATGTTCATTATTATACCTACCTAGGTAGGTAAGGTCGGTGCGTCGAGACAAGGCGTGATTTTTCTGGAACAAATGATTTTCGATCTTATTTTTATTACTTTACGACTGATATTCCTTTATTTCAACGGCGCCGCCGCGCCGCGGCCGCTCGTTCGATGATCGCCGCGAGTTCTACCTACGTATACATGGGTAGGTACCTAACTATCTATCACTATTTACGTATACCCACAATACGGTCAAACAATCTAGGCCATTTTTAGGCAATAATTCAATTCAATTCGATAAATTTTCGTTCAGACTACATACCTACCTACCTAGTTGTAACTTAGTCCGAAATAATAAATTTATTGAGATAGGTACAAATCGGCGGTAGTAAAGTTATGCTCGAACAAACATTCCTACCTAGTTTATGTATGTACATATATGTACCTACCTACCTGGTTGGTTCATAGTAAAGATCTTCTGTTAGTATTTCAACCGAATATAGGTAGATAGGTACCTATATACCACCTCGGTAAGGCATTTCTGTTGTTCAAAATCAAAACGTAGTAGGTAGGACGGTATTTCTAGGGAATTTGTAGGGGAATCGTGATTGTTTTCGGTTGAGATTTTATCAGAAAACTATCGTTGGCACTTGGTTGGCTCATAGTAAAGAATTTGTGTTAGTATTTCAACCAAATACCTCGGTAGGGCATTTGTAGGGGAATCGTGTTTTTTTTCGGTTGGGATTTTATCAGAAAACTACCGTTGGCACTTGGTTGGCTCATAGTAAAGAATTTGTGTTAGTATTCCAACCGAATACCTCGGTAGGGCATTTGTAGGGGAATCGTGTTTTTTTTCGGTTGGGATTTTATCAGAAAACTACCGTTGGCACTTGGTTGGCTCATAGTAAAGAATTTGTGTTAGTATTCCAACCGAATACCTCGGTAGGGCATTTGTAGGGGAATCGTGATTGTTTTCGGTTGGGATTTTATCAGAAAACTATCGTTGGCACTTGGTTGGCTCATAGTAAAGAATTTGTGTTAGTATTCCAACCGAATACCTCGGTAGGGCATTTGTAGGGGAATCGTGATTGTTTTCGGTTGGGATTTTATCAGAAAACTACCGTTGGCACTTGGTTGGCTCATAGTAAAGAATTTGTGTTAGTATTCCAACCGAATACCTCGGTAGGGCATTTGTAGGGGAATCGTGTTTTTTGTCGGTTGGGATTTTATCAGAAAACTACCGTTGGCACTTGGTTGGCTCATAGTAAAGAATTTGTGTTAGTATTCCAACCGAATACCTCGGTAGGGCATTTGTAGGGGAATCGTGATTGTTTTCGGTTGGGATTTTATCAAAAAACTATCGTTGGCACTTGGTTGGCTCATAGTAAAGAATTTGTGTTAGTATTCCAACCGAATACCTCGGTAGGGCATTTGTAGGGGAATCGTGTTTTTTTTCGGTTGGGATTTTATCAGAAAACTACCGTTGGCACTTGGTTGGCTCATAGTAAAGAATTTGTGTTAGTATTCCAACCGAATACCTCGGTAGGGCATTTGTAGGGAAATCGTGATTGTTTTCGGTTGGGATTTTATCAGAAAATTATCGTTGGCACTTGGTTGGCTCATAGTAAAGAATTTGTGTTAGTATTCCAACCGAATACCTCGGTAGGGCATTTGTAGGGGAATCGTGATTGTTTTCGGTTGGGATTTTATCAGAAAACTATCGTTGGCACTTGGTTGGCTCATAGTAAAGAATTTGTGTTAGTATTCCAACCGAATACCTCGGTAGGGCATTTGTAGGGAAATCGTGATTGTTTTCGGTTGGGATTTTATCAGAAAACTATCGTTGGCACTTGGTTGGCTCATAGTAAAGAATTTGTGTTAGTATTCCAACCGAATACCTCGGTAGGGCATTTGTAGGGGAATCGTGATTGTTTTCGGTTGGGATTTTATCAGAAAACTACCGTTGGCACTTGGTTGGCTCAAAGTAAGGATTTTGTGTTGGTATTCCAACCGAATACCTCGGTAGGTCATTTGTAGGGGAATTGTGGATGATTTTGGTTGGGAATACAGTTGATTTATTACAGTTGGGCCAGCGTTGGCTTACTGTATAGAAATTTCGTCGGCAACCGAACCAAAAACATATGTTGGGCCATCATTTGCTCATCGTATGTATTTACGGTTGTTAAAACAACTATTATCAGTAGTTGGGCCAATGTTGGGAGATTGTTTAGAAACTGTCGTAATAAAATTTGAGTTGGCTGTTCGTTGGCTCGCTGTAGGCAATGTCACTACCACTTCCCAACGTGATCCCAACCGTTGGCAACCGTTGGCCAACACAAATTGCTACTAGGGTGCGGTCCTGGTCACACGGACACTTTACGCCCACGTGCCCAACTTCCAGGCATCTATAGCACTGAAGGGGCCTGGACTCTAATATCTTAACCGATACTTTGATCCAGCCCACAATGAACTTTCCAGCTGCTACTTTCTTCGCTGCAGCAACGGGACAGCGTAACCAGACCGTACCTTGACGTCCTGGGGGCCGCACAATGTTGCCAACCTTCACAGATTCTACAGCACAGCCGCCCACCTTAGCAACGGCCGCCGCCACAGTCTCCGCACTCGCGGAGTCATCAAGACCCGACAGGCGCACTTCCACGCTCTTCTCGGGTCTAGAGACCCGGACAAGAGCTCCACTAAGAGACTCTCTAAGCTTGTTAGCTAGAGAGTCAGCCTTCTCTGCACTAGCGGCACCAGGCACCTCCAACACTCGGGCACCTGTGGCGGCGGTCCGAAATTTGACGCCTTCAATGCCAAGCGCCTGCAAATCAATGCGCTCCCTAGCATCAGTGAGAACCTGATGATAGGTAACGCCTTTTTCTACTGCTTCCGGCTGCAGCGTCAGTACGACCACTGTCGAACGAGGCACCTTCAGTCCTCCTCGTTTATTCTTCTTGTTAGCCTTCTGGCTCTGCACGGGCCGTGTCACTGGCTCCTTCGTGGCCTTTGCTGCCGCTGCCTTGGTGGCTTTTGCGGCCTTGGCTGCTTTGGTACCTTTACGGGTTACCACGTTCCACCCTTCATCCATAGGCTTCGGCGTGGGACTAGGCGGACGCGGCTCAGCGGCCTCCGCTACCTTCTCTTTCGCTCCCTTGGGAGGCTTACCCACTCCACTGGTGCTGGCCACGGCTTCCCGAGGAGGGGAAGGTGCCCGAGCCGTGACTTTCGCACTTGCGTTGGCCACGTTTTTCTTCTTATCCGCTGCCAGCGGGGGCCGCAGGCGTTTTTCAGGCAACAAGCGGTCTTCTAAGCCATCGAAACGCGCGTCAACCATGTTTCCACATTGGGTCATGACAACGCGCACTATGTCTTCGATAGTAGCTGGAGTTGGCACTGCGGTCGATGCCGGCTGCTGAGTGAGCAGACGCATCTGGGCCATCTCCTTGCGGACTTCTTCGAGCTCACGTGCGAGCTTTGCGTTGGCTGCCTCCAAACGGGCAACCTCCTCCGTCATTGTACGCGAACGTATTTCTTCGAAGGAAACTTTAATGGTTTCCGCCGCTTCCTTCAGCGCTCGCACGTACGTCCCTTTTAAGTGGCTGGACGTCGTGGCAACCTTCATGATGGTGTCTATGGAGCCTGACACCAACTTAGCCAGATCGGATGACTCTTGGCTCTCATTGTCACTCAATACCATCACTTCCGTAGATTTACGAAACATGGCGGCTTTGGCTTCTCGCTTCCGCTTTAAATCCTCAGCCATCTCCAATTCAGCGTTTAAACGCAGTTCTTCGGCCTTGGCGGCATTCAGTTCAGCTTTTGCTTTTGCCAAGCCGACGAATTTCCCCGTAGTGGGAGGACGTCCACGCCCCCTTCTGGCCGCCGATGCCTTGGGCGGCCTCTCATCATCGCCATTGTCGGAGTCATCACCCACTAAACGGCGTTTTCTCCAGAATCGACTGTCTTCAGGCGAAGGCAGTGCAGCTACCGATTGGAAGCTTCCATCCGAATCCGTGTCGGAGAGATTTACTAATCTCGCCGAAGCGATAGGCAAATCTTCATCGCTTTTCTCCGAGGTCACACTGCGCGTTAAAACAACACGCGCCTCCTTCGTCATGTCCACTAGCGCCACTGCGCCAACACTTCCGTTCTCCTTACGACCCCACTGGTCCTTATCGTCTTTGTTTTTAGAGGTTTTAAATGATTCCATAATAAATCCCACGAGTAATAGGGAAAAGTCGTCACCCCGTCCAGAGCCCTTTGTCCGGGGAAGGGTAAATACTGCGGAGGTCCCCCGGTATCCGCAGGTTTTTACGTGTTTTCTCACGGGTTTTGTATCGAGATTGTCCTTCTCAGACCGGCCAATTAAGGCAAGCCCTCGTCGGATTCACAAAGCCACAACATACCCCCTTATCGCCAATACGGAGGTCGTTGAAGTTAGCAATGTGAACCCGGTTAGAGAGTCGGCGTAAACTCCCCGGCGCAACTGAGCGATACAGTCCGTACCACTTAGCCCGCCAAATCCTCCACTCTGTCGCGCCCTGAAAAGGGCGGACCCGTCTTACTTGACAGACCTACACTAGGCCCCGCCAAGATGCGTTTGCCCTCTCCCAAAGCCAATCCGTATGGGTAACCCTGCGGCATAGCCTTTGGGGTCATTGGGCTGCGAACGCTCACATCATCCGTGCGCCCTGAAAAGGGCACACCCGTCTCGCCAGACAGGCCCATCTTGGGCCCCGCCAAAATGCGCAGCACTAATCCCTCCCTCCAAGCCTTTCCGTATGGGTAACCCTGCGGTATAGCCTTGAAGATCATTGGAATGTGCGCGCCTGGCTCCATCCACTGCTGTTTTCGCCAAACGGAGAACAGCGCGGAGGAGCCGAAACCCATTTCCCCCCCAGTGTTTTGTCCGCGCCAGCGTTACCTATAAATCCCATTAGGGAATTTATGGCACACCGGAAACCCCCTATCCGCAACCCGGGGACGCGCCACGTCGGTGTACACCTCACCGCCCACTGGGACACCCCAGCAGGTCCGTGGACCCCAACCTAACCTAACCTAACCTAACCTAACCTAACCTAACCTAACCTAACCTAACCTAACCTAACCTAACCTAACCTAACCTAACCTAACCTAACCTTTTTTTTTTTTTTTTTTTTATCGTTGGGAAATCCTCATGGATACTCTCCCGTCGCGGGGGCGACGGAAGAGTTATGTCGGACTCTTACCGACTAAAACCCAACGGGGTCCTTCTCAGGCGCCTGTTTAAGCTGGGGCTGTGGGTGCACTAGTCACAATCCTCCATGGCCCTGGCGGCGCTGGCTGGTTGAGCCACGTCTTTGTGTTCAAGCGTAAAATGCTTGTCTTCGCATCTCTAATGAGAGGCGCGCGGGACACCCGCGCGCGCCGTCTCTGGGCTTATAGTAGGGCGGCGGACACCCCCGTGTACCGCCGCCTAAGCCTTTGTTATGGGGGTCGAGTGACATGGAACTGTCTCCTCCGACGCCCCGCTCTCTTGCTGCGGATCGGGTTTGTGGTGGAGATCTCTCGTTCTCTCTCCGAAGCTTCTTTTTCCATCAGGACACCCTCACTGAAGGCCATGACAGCTCGCCATGCGTCTTCCCTACTGACCATAGTCTGGACCAAGGTCGGAAGAGACAAATTGTTGCCCACGCATGAAACGAGCCCTTGCCGTTGAACAGCCCAGGCTGGGCATTCTTCAAGCGTGTGCTGCGCCGTGTCCTCTTGACTAACGCAGTGATGGCACGCCGCACTCGGTTCCCTGCCGATTCGGAATAGGTACTTTGAGAAGCAGCCGTGCCCAGTCAGGATCTGCGTCAGACGGAAGCTCAAAGAGCCGTGCTCTCTGCTGATCCACTCCTCAAACACAGGCCAGATTGCCTCGATAGTTTTAAGACCAGCAGTTGGTTGTGCTAGTCTCATACGCCACTCTTGCAGTAGTAGGCTGTGGATTTGACTTCGCCTATGCTCCACCTCTTTTAGCGCTGGCCTTTGACCTTGCCTTATTTCTTGCTCGCGCCAGGAATACATTGATGCGAGACCCTTTGCATCAAGGTCCCATGGCAGTGTGCCCGCCAGTACGCACGAAGCCTCAAATGAGATGGTGCGGTATCCCCGTATCACCCTGATTGCCATCGCTCTCTGCGGTTTTCGCAATAGAGCGATATTCTGGCTATTCAAGGTGTCGGCCCACACAGGGGCTCCGTACGTAGCCATGGAGCGCACAACTCCCATGTAGAGCTTCCGGCATCCTACTTTTGCTCCACTAATATTGGGCAATAAGCCTCCTAGGGCAGCCGCCGTTCCCATCAGTTTGGGCACTAACCTTTCAAAGTGCGCCTTGAAGTTCCACCTGCTGTCGAGGACGAGTCCCAAGTACTTCATCGTCGGCTCGACAGCAATGCGGACACCACCTACAATAATATGTGATCCCGCTGGGGGCTTCTGTCGCGGCCCATGAAAACACAGAGCTTCAGATTTCTCTAGCGCTACTTTGAGCCCAAGCCGTCTAATGCGGCCTACGGTCTGAGCAACTCCGGCTGTCGCAAGCAGAGCGGCCTGCCTATATGTCTTTCCTCTTGCTAGGACCAGCGTATCATCTGCATAGCATGTGATACTAACTCCCCTGAGGTTTGCACCCCGTAAGACCCAATCATAACCGACGTTCCACAGAAGTGGCCCAAGGACTGACCCCTGTGGGACGCCGCACGACATCCTGTGTTGCCTCGACCCTGTCTTATCCTGGTAGGATATATACCGTTCACTGAGGTAATCCTCGATTGTTTTACAGAGGTATCGAGGGACCTGATGGTACCTCAGCGCCTCCCCGATACAGCTCCAAGGCAAAGTGTTGAAGGCGTTGGCAATGTCAAGAGACACCGCCAAGACAACCTCGCCTCGGGACACTGCCTCCTCTGCAGTAGCTTTGACTTGAAGTACCGCTCCAACCGTCGATCGTCCTCTTCTAAAACCGAACTGGTTGTCGTCCAGATCTGGACCAACACAGTTTAGATGACCGATCAGGCGGTTGGCGATTATGCGCTCCAACAGTTTGCCAACCTCATCTAAAAGAACAATTGGACGGTAAGCTGACGAAGAGTCGGCTGGGCGCCCATCCTTCTTGAGTAAGACAAGCTTACCCGTCTTCCACTGCACCGGGAATCGACTCTGCATTAAACATGCACTATAAAGGCCTTGAAGGCGAGGAGCAAGAGATTTTAGGGCAAGCACCCATGCTCTACCTGGAATTCCATCTGGACCTGGGGCCGTATTCTTCGCACTGAGGCGTTGAACTGCCACCCGCATCTCAACCTCATTCACTTCTGGAACCTCATCGTCTGCAGCCACTTCCTCAGAAGACGGTGCCATAGCCGGCGGTGTATGCTCGTCTCTGGTTGGAAACAAGGCTGATACTACAGTTTCTACAAATGTAGGCTCAAGGCTCTGAGTCAACGGTGGTACCCAAGGGCGGAGTTTGTTTCTCACCATTCTGTAGGGTCGCCCCCATGGATCGCGGTTAAGGCTTTCCAAAAGTTCGTCCCGAGCTGCATCCTTAGCTTGGGCTATGGCAAGTTTCAGCGAAACTTTGAGCTCTCTATAGGAGTTATATAGCAGCTCCTCTTGCTCCTCGTCGCGGCGTCGCCTTCTGCGGTACCTCGTGTACTGCCGCCTTGCTGCAACGCACTCTACCCGGAGCTCTGCAAGTTCTGCTGACCACCAATGGACCTGGCGTTTAGAGGGCTGGAGTCCAACTCTAGGCATTGACGCATCGCAAATGTGTGTCATTGCCTCTTTGAACCAAGCCGCCTCTTCCTGGACCTCGATGTCTCCTGGTGCCGCAGGCGTGGGAATCCAGGCCTTCACAATAGCGGCTACCTCCAATGCATCCCGATCGAGATTTCTCAGCGCCCAACGCGGACTATCTTGAACCACGTGGCCGTCTCTTCTCGGAGGTTGTGGTAAAGGCGCTACCTGGAACCGGATGTAACGGTGGTCTGATAGCGTCTCTACCTCTGCCATGACCTCCCAACCTTGTGCTCTCCGTGACAAATTCGGACTTGCGAACGTCACGTCCACAATGGATCCTCCATGTTGACGCACGCAGGTGTTAACCGATCCTCGATTCAGGAGCAGTAACCCAGTGGCCAATGCCCACTCCTCTAGCACCTCGCCACGTGCATCAGTGAGGGGACACCCCCAAGCGACTGACTTGGCATTGAAGTCTCCAAGTACGATCACTGGATGAGGGTGACTTTGCCCAACAAGAGCTCCCACGTCAACGAGAAAACTCTCGAATTCTGCGAGGACTCTGTTAGGCGAAAAATACGTAGCCACCACCATAACACCTCCCACAAGAGCTGCGACACATCCACGGCCCTTCACGACCTTGTCGAAGGCAACACCTTGACATATAATTGCCACAAGCCCGTCATCATCGCCCGCCCAGTTAACTCTGGGAGCGATGAAATAGGGCTCGGAAACCGCTGCTATATTGATCAACCACTCCGCCATGGTCTGGATCATCAGATCCTGGGCCCTGGCGGAGTGGTTGAGATTCGCCTGCAAGAAACGTAGAGCCATAACTAACTGGTTTCCATCTGCGCCCTCTCAGCCTCCGTTTGAGTTGGAGGATAGCTAGTAGCTGCCGGCGTCGTGGCTGACGGGTTTTGAGCCCCTGGAGCCCTTCTTTTCTTCCCTTTAGGAGCGGTACATGCCTTACCGCCTAGCCTATGTGCTGATGGCTTATTAGCCGCTGCGCATATCGAGCACTTAGGCGTGGCAGTACACGTGGACGACTTGTGGCCGGGCTGGCCACACTTGTAGCATTCCTCGCTGCGGTCTATATCCGCTGTGCATTGAGCGCGAACGTGCCCATTTTGGAGGCATCGGTAGCACCGCAACGGTCTAGGCTGCACCATTTCTACTCGGGTGTCTACCCATCCGACTTTGAGTCGACCTCCTTCCCCGAGCTTCTTGGCGGCGGCTACTGGACAACTTACCAGCGTAACTCCAGTGCCTTGGTAAGTGTATTTTATTTCACCAACTTTAACTGCCTCTATTTTGCAACACCCTCGCTCTGCAACAGCGGCGGCTATGTCCTCACGAGACACTGAGTCATCAAAACCTGAGAGTCGGAGCTCTGCACATTTCACAGGTCTTGACACTCTTGCCGTTTCATTATTCAACGCCTCTCTAATCTTCTCGGCTAAAGAGTCCGCTTTTTCATTACTCTTATCTCCTGCGGATACCTCGAGGATGTGAGCCCCAGTGGCAGCTTTGCGAAACCGTAAGCCGGTGATACCGCAGCTGTCAAGGTTAATCTTTTCCCTGGCTTCCTTCATCACTGTGGCGTATGTCACCCCCTTTTCCATGGCTCCAGGCTGCAGGGTAATAACCACTGCTGCAGTCCGCGGAGTGCGCAACTTCACATTAGGTCTACGGGCCGTAGGCTTAGTCGCTCCACTACTTGCCGTTGTGCCCGTAGGCTTAGTCGCTCCTCCACTAGTCGTTGTGCCCTTTGGTTGAGGCACCGCTTTGGCTTTTTTGCCTTTCTTAGTCACAGTTGACCAACCCTCATCCATTACCTCAGGTGCAGGAGGCAGATCTCGGGGCTGCCTCTCAGAAGCCGCTGGTACCTCTGTAGCCACTCCTTTATTGGCTTTGCTTTTCTTTTGTGCCTTTTTCGCACTGCTAGGAGGCTGAGAGGCTTGCTTTTCAGCCTCCGGCAATGTTGATAGCTTAGCAGCAGCCTCTTTGCGCTTATCCGCTGCCAATGGAGGACGAATCCGCTTTTCAGGAAGCAGTCTGTCCTCCACTCCTTCGAAACGAGCGTTTATCATCCCGCCCACCTGCTGCATGATTGAGCGTACCAAATCATCAGACAGGTTGCTATCCACTCGAGGTATCGAAGTCGACTGACTCCCCGTTGCTACACCGACATTAACTGAGGGCAGCTCCTCCATATTGTTACTCTCTTGAGTACGCGCGAACATACTTCTGAGCTCGCTTAGCTCTTTGCGAAGCTCTGCCATTTCTTTGCGCATGCGGGCATTTTCCGCCTGTAGTTTCGCAGTCTCTTCGGAGACAGTACTGGCATACAGCGCATTGACTGCCGCTTTAATAGATGCCGTTGAATCTTTAAGGGCCCTGGTGAAGGTTCCTTTAAGATTGCCTGACTTCGTAGCCACCGTTAGAATTACCTCCGACGCGTCGATAACCTGTTTGACCAGATCGGAAGCCAGTCCGCTATCCTCTATAATTGGAGCCACTGTACAGTTGGCTTTGTGCTTAACCACCTGTGCGGCCACTTTTTCCTCTGCCTTTCGCTGAGCATCTTCTCGAGCTTCCTCTCGTTTAAGGGCGTTAAGCTCCGCTTGTGCTTTACTAAGCCCAACGTACTTTCCCGAAGTCGGCGGGCGACCTCTACCTCTTGTTGCTTTACGCACTGACTTTTTGGCTGGGAATGCCTCATCGCCCGAGGCAGACTCAGACCCTTGGTCGTCGTCTTCATGCGGTCGCTTAGAACCGATTGGTTCCTTTAACCAAAATTTAGATGGAAGGGGTTCCAACGCCACAGTACATGAGCTCATGATTGAGCTAACCGTCTCAAAACTCGCATTCGATTGATTGTCATCGCAAGAATCGAGATCACTCTCCCCACAGTATGCCTTCTCGGCAATCGGAAGCGCAGATGCGCCACTACTTTCCTCTTTACGCTGTAATTTACAGCCTCCTTCCTCTTTTTTGTTTTTGTTTTTAATAGCAAGTTCCATATTAAGTCCCACGAGTAATAGGGAAAAATCGTCACCCCGTCCAGAGCCCTTTGTCCGGGGAAGGGTAAATACTGCGGAGGTCCCCCGGTATCCGCAGGTTTTTACGTGTTTTCTCACGGGTTTTGTATCGAGATTGTCCTTCTCAGACCGGCCAATTAAGGCAAGCCCTCGTCGGATTCACAAAGCCACAACATACCCCCTTATCGCCAATACGGAGGTCGTTGAAGTTAGCAATGTGAACCCGGTTAGAGAGTCGGCGTAAACTCCCCGGCGCAACTGAGCGATACAGTCCGTACCACTTAGCCCGCCAAATCCTCCACTCTGTCGCGCCCTGAAAAGGGCGGACCCCTCTTACTTGACAGACCTACACTAGGCCCCGCCAAGGTGCGTTTACCCTCTCCCAAAGCCGATCCGTATGGGTAACCCTGCGGCATAGCCTTTGGGGTCATTGGGCTGCAAACGCTCACAGCATCCGTGCGCCCTGAAAAGGGCGCACCCGTCTCGCCAGACAGGCCCATCCTGGGCCCCGCCAAAATGCGCAGCACTAATCCCTCCCTCCAAGCCTTTCCGTATGGGTAGCCCTGCGGTATAGCCTTGAAGATCATTGGAATGTGCGCGCCTGGCTCCATCCACTGTTGTTTTCGCCAAACGGAGAACAGCGCGGAGAAGCCGAAACCCATTTCCCCCCCAGTGTTTTGTCCGCGCCAGCGTTACCTATAAACCCCATTAGGGAATTTATGGCACACCGGAAACCCCCTATCCGCAACCCGGGGACGCGCCACGTCGGTGTACACCTCACCGCCCACTGGGACACCCCAGCAGGTCCGTGGAACCTAACCTAACCTTTTTTTTTTTTTTTTTTTTTTTGTTAACGGGGGGAAATCTGCATCCAGACACCTCGCCGCATTTGAGGGATGCGGCGAGGTAGTGTGAGGTTGACGGATTCGTCGACTCACTAAAACCACCCCGGTGGCCGGCCTCGATGCTTGACGAGGGACTCTGGGACCTCAAACGACCACGCCAGAGCCCTCATCGCATATCGCCAATAAAAGCACGTCCCAGGAGAACGACACCCACAGTCGCGATCCCAGCACCTACGGTGCTACGGCTGCACACGCCACAGTGTGCAGCCGCCCTCCCGGAGTCCGCTAACGAACAGCCGGAGCCCTCACTCCGACCGCCCACGGACCCGAAAGACTCCCTGAATGGCAGGGAGTACCACTCAGCCCCCTTATGGGGCAGGCAGTGCGGGGCGGCCGTTGCCTGCACCCCGCCGCCGCCTCCTCCGAGCGGGATCGGCCCTCTCCCGATCACGCTCGGCGGCTTCTTTCCGGACTAAAACCGTCTCACAGAAAGAAGCCACAGCCGTCCAAGCCGTCTCATCTGCCAGCATAGCCTCGACTACGCTTGGCAGAGAGAGGTCCCGCCCGATCCTCTCGACCAGAATTCCGCGCTCCTCGCACCACGCTGAGCACTGCTCCAACGTGTGCTGCGCGGAATCCCGGTCCCACCCACAATGGTGACATTGTGGTGTGGGTTCGCGTCCAATCCTACTCAGGTACTCACCAAAGCAACCGTGCCCGGTGAGTACCTGAGTAAGTCGATAGGTGACGAAACCATACTCCCGACCCAGCCAGGCTTCGAAGTTAGGCGCAATAGCGCCCACGATGCGCTGGCGCGAGCTTCTCGGCTCGTCGAACCGCTCGCGCCACTCCACGAGCGCACGCCGGCGCTCCTGCACCCGCACTTCAGCGGGCGCGGTTCCACTCCCGTCATCGGTCCGGAGACGCCCGTATACACGGGCATCCATCCTCGCCAAGATGTCAAGGGGCGGAAACCGCGCCAAGATCGTCGCCGCCTCAAAGGATATCGTGCGATACCCTCGTACGATACGGATGGCCATAGTGCGCTGTAGGCCATTATACAATAACCTATAGCGCCTAACACCCGCTAGTCTACCAGACCACACGGGCGCTCCGTAGAGGGCCATCGATCGCACCACCCCACCGTAGAGGCGACGAACACCTTCCCTAGGTCCCCCAAGATTTGGTAGCAGTCTGTGCAGAACACCCACTACCTTCTGGATCCGGGGGACGGTACGCCTGAAGTGCTCTCCAAAGTCCCAGCGACTGTCTAGGGTGAGGCCCAAGTACCTTAGGTACGGCCCCACCTGGACGTCTACGTCACCTACGCGAACCGACACGCTGGGTGGTTCCCTTCCCCTCGGGAATTTGTGGAACCACAGCGCTTCAGTCTTCTGAGGCGCTGTCTGCAGACCCAGCTCGTGGACCTTGTCCACGACACATGCCACCCCAAGCTCGGCGAGCCCCTTGGCCCTCTCGAAGTTGTCCCCGCCGGCCAACACTAAGGTGTCATCCGCATAACAGACAACGTGCAGGCCGACGGGGAGGTCGACGCGGAGAACCGCGTCGTAGGCAATGTTCCACAGTAGCGGGCCCAAAACAGACCCCTGTGGAACCCCGCAATACACCTCCCTCTGATAACGGGTACCGTCTCTACCCACATACTGCACACATCTGTCGCGCAGGTAAGCGCCGACTATGCGCTGCAGGTAGGGGGGGACCCCATGAAACACGAGGCCCTCCCTGATCGCCCTCCAAGGCAGAGAGTTGAACGCGTTGACGATATCTAGCGACATCGCCAACATCCTCCCGCCTCGGGACACTACCTGGTCCGACAGCGAACGGACTCTTAAAATCGCGTCCACCGTCGAACGCGCCCGTCGGAAACCAAACTGGTCATCCGACAGATCGGGACCCACCCGCCACAAATGTGTGCAGAGACGACCAGCAATTATTCTTTCGAATAATTTGCCAGCCTCATCCAGCAAGCATATGAGACGGTACGCAGAGGGAGAGTCTGCGGGCCTGCCATCCTTCTTCAAGAGGACCAACTTTGCCTCCTTCCACTCCTTAGGGAACACGCCATCACGGAGGCAGCCGTCAAACAGCCGTCTCAGGCGGTCCCCCAAACCGGCAGATAGAGCCAACACCCAGGCCTTTCCGGGAATCCCATCCGGGCCGGGTGCCGTGTTCCGAGCCCTAAGGCGCTTCACAGCTTGGTCCAACTCCTGCTCAGTCACCTCCAGTTCATCGTCCCAGACAATCGGGCTCGATGGAAACACAGGAGGTGATGAGGGATCGTCCTGAACCCTCGGGAAGAGCGTGTCTACGACAACTTCCACGAACGCAGGATCCAGGGTTTCCGTCAGCGGAGGGACCCACGGTCTGAGCTTGCCCAGTACCAACTTGTACGGGCGCCCCCATGGATCCCTGTTCAATCCCTCCAAGAGTTCGCTCCAGGACCGAGCCTTGGCGTCGGCAATCGCGACCTGGAGTGCCACTGTAGCGCCTCGGTATACCTCGTAGGCTCCATCTACCTCTTCGGCAGGGGCTCGCCGTCGTCTCCGGGCTCGTTGGTACAGGCGGCGGGAGCGTAGGCACGTCACACGTAACCTCGCTATCTCCTCCGACCACCAGTACATCGACCCTCGCTTGGAAGACCCGACTCGGGGCATCGACACATCGCAAATCGACGTCATCGTTGCCCGGAACCAAGCCGCCTCCCTGACAGGATCGGGCAGATCCTCTCCGGCTTCCGACCAAGCCGCGACGATGGCGGCGGCCTCGAGCAGATCTCTGTCGAGCCGCTTAAGGGACCATCGTCGCGGCGGACTGCCACTGCGGCGGGACGCACGTCCTGGGGGGCAGAGGGCCACATCCAAAAAGATATGGCGGTGGTCGGATAAAGTGACCACCTCCTCTGCAACTCTCCATCCCGAAACCAGGTGTGTGGCCGAAGGGGTCGCCCATGAAAGGTCCACGATTGACTCACCCTGCCACCGCACACAGGTGCTTACAGACCCCCGATTTAGCAACCGGAGGTCCATACCCGCCGCCCAATCAACGATTGTCACTCCCCTTGGGTCGTCTCGGGGACTCCCCCACTCGCGAGAGTGAGCGTTGAAGTCGCCCAAGACAAGCACGGGACGCGGTAGGCACCTGCGTATGCAACCACCCACCGCGTCCAAATACACCTCGTACTCTACGAGTGTACAGTTGGGAGAGATGTAGCAGCCCACAACGGCTAGGCGACCCCACTCCGTGGCCACGAAACCCTGTCCCTTCTCAATAAGGGCACAGTGGGGGTCACCTTCGCCGCCACCCCAGTAAATAGCGACAGAGTCCAAGTCGTCACCGAACCACCGCGGATGGTCCGGGACACGGTAGGGCTCCGCGATTACGGCTAGTGCAATCGACCACTGCGCGAGGGTTTGCTGGAGCAAATCCTGCGCGCCACGGCAGTGGTTCAGATTGCACTGGAGGATTCTAAGGGTGTGATCCATTAAGAATCCTCCATACCCTCCTGGGGCGGCGGGTTTGGACCCGACTGAGCGGCCCCCTTTGTTGGGGCCGCTTTGCCTTCCGGTGCTGGGGCCGAGCGAGGAGTTTTCCTCGAGGCCTTAGGGGGGTTGCAACTCTTGCTACCCATCCGATGGTCGGCCTTACAGCCCTTGTCGGAGCACAGCGGACACTTGCGCTGATTCGTGCATTGGCTCGCCCGATGACCGGGTTCGCCGCACGCGTAGCACAAGTGACTACGGTCCACTGTACTCTGACACATGCTGCGTACGTGCCCATACTCCAAGCATCGGAAGCACTGGAGTGGTCTCGAGGTCAAATAATCGACCCGAGACGTGACCCATCCTACGACGACGTGTCCTGCCGCGGCTAGCTTCCGCACGGAAGCTAGTGGACATCGGACCCATACCGTGCCCAGGGCAGTGGGAGAGCGACGTATGTCACCTACCCGCACATCGAGGACCGAGCAGTCAGCGGCCTCGGCGACCGCAGTTTGCACCTCTTGAGGTGTGACGCTGTCGTCAAGATCCTTCAGCCGCAACTCCCCCGTTTTCACCGGACGCGCAACACGCACGCCCAGATCAGCGAGGGCCGCGCGCAAGCGATCGGCCAGGTGGTCAGCCTTGGAGGTGCAGTCGGGTCCCGACACCTCCATGATTATGCCTCCAGTGATGGCTTTTTTGAAGCGGACTTGCTCCAGTCCCACTTCGGCCAACTTAATACGGGCCTTGGCAGCGGCCATGACCGCAGCGTAGGTAACATCCGAGCCTTCCGGAACTGTCACCGTTATCGCCGCAGAAGTCGGCACCCGCGCAGGCTTCGGCGTTTTGCCAGCCTTTGGTCCAGCCTTCGAGCCAGCCTTCTGACCGGCCTTCTGTCCAGTTTTCTGACCAGCCTTCGGACCAGCCTTCGGACCAGCCTTCGGGCCAGCCTTTGGGCCAGCCTTCGGGCCAGTCTTCGGGCCAGCCTTAGGACCGGTACTCGGCCCAGGTTGCGCCGGCTCGGGAGCGGCGGCCTTCTTTTTGGGCGCCCTCTTCTTCCCCGTCACTGTCGCCCACGTCGACACCGGCGTCCTCGACGCATGCGTCTCCGCAGTCCGCGACTGCACGGGTGGCAGGGAAGTTACTGGCGGGGGTCGGGCGTTTGCCTTCGCCTTACCAGTGGGCCCCTTCGGCGCTGCTGGAGCAGCATCTACGCCCCTTTGAGTAGAAGATGGCATGGCACCCATAGCCACCACCAACTTACTGTCCATTAGAGCGCCGATGCGCTCCATGAGTCGGCCTTCCCAATCCCCACCGGCTGTAGGTGGAGTCACCACCGCCGGTTCGGTCGCGCTAACACTAGCGCTGGCCTGGGAACTGGCCACCTGTTCCACCTTGGCGGAAAGAGCAGCCATTTGGGCACGCAACTCTGCGTTCTCGCCTTCGAGCCTCTTGACATTGGCGTCCACCGCCGCACGGTGCAAGAGCTCCGCTGAGATCGCCGCCGCCCTCCTGACGGCCACGCGCAGACCCTTGATAAAATTGCCCTTCAAGTTCTTAGACTTGTCGGCAATCTTTTCAATGGTCTGCAGTTCGACCGTCATGCAGGCGTCCAACTCCTGAGAGCGTAACGCCTGCATTTCCTGCGCCAAGACTTCGGGGGTTGGCAAGTCTGCCTTCGCCCGCTTGTCTTCCGGCGCGACTTGGGGGTTGAAGACGTCGTCGTCTTCGTCCCCCTTGTCCTTGAGGAACATGGCGCGCTTAGACCCTTGCGAGTCTGAGGCACCAGCTCCGCCATCCACCTCGGGCTTTCGCCCTCGCTTCCGCGTAGCGTAGGCCATGCCCGATGCTGAGGAAGTTAGAGAGCAGAAGGATACCACGGACCCGTCTGACTCCTCTCCTACGTCGCTGGCTACTGGCGTAGCCGGTCTCGCGAAGCCACTTCGCTTCGCCGAGACGCTCTCCCTCTTCTTACGTGAGCTCCCAGAGCCCCCGAGGCGATTGTTGCCCCCCCCAGAGTACGAGGGGCAGAGTGCCGCAGCACTGCGGGATTCTTCGGCGCCAGAGACGCCGGTACCCACCTGGGGTTCATGTTGACAATCGGCCTTTTTCATTTTTTTTTTTTTTTCCTCTTTGAGGGGTGAGGTCCCCAAAGTCGCAGTAGCGGCTGGTGTACCGACCAACCCGCCTGGTCGGCAAACCCCCCGTGGAGTCCCAAACTCGGAAGTTCACGGACGATTTGCCGAACAGGCGATCTGTTGCGCTGCGTAGCCACTCCAAATATCAGGGTTTTTTAACGAGGTGAACTCCTCGAGGCCCGGGCGGCAAAGCCAAGACCCTAGGACGCTGGCTATGAAGCCTCGCTTCTAAGCCAGCCCGGAGGCAGTGCAAGTGCACACCGAGCACGTCCCGCTTCGTCCACTGCTTCCTCTGCTTAACAGAGGATGCGTAGAGAAGCTCCTGTCCCGGGGTATTCAGGGCGGGCTTAGGTATGGGAAAAATCCCATCTCTAATCCCCCCCCGAAACAAAACCCCCCTTGCGCTAGTCCCTCCCCTCAAGCCTTTCCGTATGGGTAGCCCTGCGGTATAGCCTTGAGGATCATAGGAAACATGCGCGGTTGTCGGGTTATTGGCCACCATGAAACACTTCCCCAGTACTCTGACGAAGGGTTTCACGGTGTTACCAGGGTGCACCACGTGGAGGTTGCCCGACCTTAGCACCCCAACCTAACCTAACCTAACCTAACCTAACCTAACCTAACCATTCGCGTTCCAACCGCCCTCGGAAGCGCCACGAATTGGAGTCAAACCGCGGCTAAAAATTCACAAAAATTGGAAAAAGTGCACCAAAATACCCGTGTGATACATGAAAAGAAGCGCAACGTCACGGCGCACATCGTAGTGAAAACCGCGTGGTGATCAGTGCATTTTTCACGGAAATATCCGTGAAAAACCAGTTTTGTGAGTTAAAAAGTGAAATTACTCAGGATTTGCTGCTGGGACCCCCATATTTTATTATACCCCAAGAAGCCCTTTACGAGCTCTACAATTTGGTACCTTTCGCCGACTTCTTCCGTGCATGGGCACGGAATAAAAGCCAAAAAAACAACTACCACGTGGCCACGAGGTCATTGATCCGGAGCCGCGCGGCACCATTTGACACCGCCATCTGCAGCGGAACACGAAGAGGACCCCGGAGGCACTTTCAGATTGGAGAAAAGTTAAGTGGCTGCTTTGTAACAAACAATTTAGTTTTCGTGCAGTTGGACTTGGACTTCTTAAATTTATATCTAAGTATTAAGATCTGTAACATATATATATTTTTAGCCTAGATTGTAGCCCCCCATTAGTAGTTTATTTGGTAAAAAATTTAGGTTGTGTTAATGTTAAAAAATTTCGAGTTATTAATTTAATTGATTGTAGGTCAACTGCAAATACAGAAAAAGGCTTGTTTCTCCCAAACCGTTGGGAATTTCAAAATTTTAACGTCACTTTGGTACACAACCTTTTAGTAATTGTTAGTCTTACCCCCCCCCCCCAAAAAGCATTACCCCCCCCCCCTCGACGGAAAATTCTGAGGCCCAGCTTTTTCGAGAGCGGAAGCTCCAAATTGGACGCGGATAATTGTGTTAGGTTTAAGTAAATTAGTATTAAGGTTATTGACCAGGAAATCGACTCTACATAGAGTCGAAATTTTTTGTTAGTTTTTCGTGACTCTCTTTGCCAAAGCTCATTGACGCGGTTTCTTTTAACTGTCGGCAGTTTCTGCCATTACTTTGGGACGGACTCTAGGTAGAGTCATTGACGCCGTAGCATCGCCGTAGCATAGCATTGACGTAATAGCATCTGAAAAAGGAAAACAAATTAGCTAGAGAATTAGGTCAAATTAGTCTTAATTTCATTTTCGCGTGTTTACAACTTATACAAACTTATTTTACTATTTTAATTCTGCGTTGCATCGTCATACTTACTGATTCGTCGTCTCTCTCTGCACTCAACGATGTTTGGAATACGCACACCCCCCACCACCAAAAAACTCAACGTCACTATCGATATGGATCGTAAATCCCCGACTCAGACACAAAAAGCGGGTCCATCAAGAGCAGAACCGTCTGAAGTGACGACAGCCTCGAAGGTTAGGCGTAGCATAGGAGAGTGGGAGACCGGAAAAGCTACAGCTGCTCCGGTATCCCATTCTCCTGATGCAAAGCAAAAGGCAGCTATCTCCCCCAAAAAGGCTTCAGCGCCCGTGGCTGCTAAGCCGAAGCCAAAGGTGGGGCTCTCGCTCTCCTATGACATCAAGGTGGGAGCTCAAAAAGGCTCATCGGAAGCTGTTGAGCGATCACCGATGGGGAAAGTCAAATACGCGGATAGGCTTTCGGAGGCAAAGGCGTGCGTCACAAAAGCTAAAATTAATCTTGGGAATGCACGAAATCTCAAGACGGAAATTAAAACCGAAGTTACCATCGCGATCGACAGGCTCTTTCAGCTTGTAAAGGAGGTTGAGAGCGTTAAAGGACGAGGAAGTAAGGAAGTGACCAAGGAGACAGAAGAGGAGAAAGAAAAGAAAAATGAAAAGGTCCAAGAAAAAGGAAAGGAAGAAAATGACCTGAAAAAGACCATAGAAGAACACGCAAAGCTCCTGAGAGAAAATAACGAAAGAATGGAAGGTCTGAAAGAAGTCATGGAGAGACAAAAAGAGATCCTGGAGAAAGTCACGTACGCCAGTGTAACAGCAGTCGGTCAGCCTAAGAGGCAGCCATCTGAGCAGGCCGTGCTCCACTCCGTAGTGGTGACATCCAAGGACGAAAATGATTCAGGAGACCAGGTCCTAAACAAGATAAGAGAAGCAGTTAACGCTAAGGATGGATGGGTAACGGTAGACAGAGTAAGAAAAGCAAAGGACAGGAAGGTTATTGTGGGATGTAGGACCGAGGGAGAAAGGCAGAAAATCAAGGAAAGACTGGAAAAAATGGAGACTCACCTCAATGTCGAAGAAATCAAAAACAAGGACCCTCTTCTGATCCTCAGAGATGTACTTCAGTACAACAGTGACGAAGACGTCCTGAAAGCCCTGAGGAATCAGAATGAAAGCATCTTTCAAGGACTCGACAAAGAAGATAACAGGGTTGAAATCCGTTACAGGAAGAAGACTCGAAACCAGTGCACGTGCCACATAGTCTTAAAGGTGTCACCAAAAATTTGGAACCGGATGATGGACTCCAATGACATTCGGATCGACCTGCAGAGGATCAAGGTGGCTGACCAAACACCGTTAGTGCAGTGCTCGCTGTGCCTGGGTTATGGGCACGGCCGCCGCTTCTGCAAAGACTCGGTGGAAAAGTGCAGCCACTGTGGTGGACCTCATTTAAAGGCAGACTGCGCTGATTGGCTCGCTGGAGTGGCTCCGACCTGCTGCAACTGCAGACACGCCCGACTCGACATGGTCGAACACAACGCCTTCTCTCAGGAGTGCCCAGTAAGAAGGAAGTGGGACGCACTGGCGAGAGCCACAATAGCCTATTGTTAAGGGCGTCCCAGTGGTAACAAACAGTAGCACTATAACCAACGACAAACCTTACTCTGTGGTCCAAGCAAACCTTCAAAGAAAGGATCTGGCAACCGATGAACTCATGTTAGAAGCCAGCAAGAGCAAAGTAGCTTTTGCCCTGCTGCAGGAACCGTATGTGGGTGGAGCAAAGAGGATGAAAGACTACAGAGGGACCAGAATTTTCCAGAGCACAAATCCAGGAGAAGGGACAGTAAAGGCGGCAATAGCTGTCTTTGATAACACCATAGATGTCCTACAATGCCCAGAATTCACCACAAACAACATCGTCGTGGTGAAAATTCGGACCAGTGCCTGGGAGATATCTGTGGTCTCCTTCTACTTCGAGCCAGATCAACCCATACAGCCGTACCTGGAGCAGCTCAAGAAAATTGAGGGAAAGCTTGGACCAAGAAAGCTTATTTTCGGGGGAGACTCGAACGCAAAAAGCAGTTGGTGGGGTAGCAGCAAGATAGACCACAGGGGTGATGATATGTCGGGCGCTATAGAGGACATGGACTTGCAGGTACTCAACAACGGAAACACCCCCACCTTTGACACCATCAGGGGGGGAAAAACATACACAAGTTATGTTGACATCACGACATGCTCCATTGATATGCTGGACCTGGTGGAAGATTGGAAGGTTCGAGATGACCTAACAAGTTCGGACCACAACGGCATTACTTTTAATATAAGACTTCGGAAAGCAATTGGAACTAACATAGCCAGAACGACTCGGATCTATAACACAAGAAAGGCTAGTTGGAACCGGTTTCATGAGAAACTGGCCCAATTACAAATAGAAAATAACATTAACACAGAAGAAATAAACAAAATTGGAAACAAAGTAGAATTAGACAAATTAGTAGACGAATACACAAACACAATAACACAAACATGCACACACACAATACCGAAAAAGAAAACAAACGAAGTACTTACCATGCCGTGGTGGTCCAAAGAACTTACCTGTTTGAAGAAAACTGCTACCACCATGAAGCGAAGAATCAAATGCGCAGCACCAGTCCGGAGAGCGAAGGTTGTTGACGAGTACCTGCAAGCAAAAGAAAAGTATGAGAGTGAAGTCCGAAAAGCGAAGATAGATAGCTGGAAAGAGTTTTGCGAGAAACAAGATCGTGAAGGAATGTGGGAAGGTATTTACAGGGTAATAGGACGCACGATGAAAAGGAAAGAGGATCTGCCGTTGGTAAAGGATGGAGAGGTCTTGAGCCCCCAAAAGTCCGCAGAAATGCTCGCTGAGACTTTTTATCCGGACGACAGTGAAGAGAATGACAACGAAGATCACTGGCAAACTAGAAGGACAGCTGATCAAGTAAATGGCGGGGATCATGCTGAGTCTCATGACCCACCATTTACCCCAGACGAACTCACGAACGCTGTCAATAGTTTTAACCCAAAGAAAGCCCCAGGAGAGGACGGATTTACAGCCGACATCTGTAAACACGCAATAACACAGGATCCGAAATTTTACTTATCACTGGCAAACAAATGCCTAGAACAAGGTCACTTTCCGAACAGCTGGAAGAAAGCGACCGTGATAGTGCTTCGGAAGCCGGGAAGGGAAGACTACACGCAAGCTAAATCCTACAGGCCCATAGGGTTGTTGCCGGTCTTAAGTAAAATTTTGGAAAAAATGATGGTGAATAGGATTCGATGGCACATCCTCCCGAGACTAAGTACTCGTCAGTACGGGTTTATGCCCCAAAGGAGCACCGAGGACTCCCTCTACGTCCTTATACATTATATACGAAGTAAGCTGAAACAAAAGAAACTCGTCACTCTAGTATCGCTGGACATAGAGGGAGCCTTTGACAGCGCCTGGTGGCCTGTTATTAGAACCCGGTTGGCTGAGGAAATGTGCCCAATTAACATAAGGCCGCTCATGGATAGCTACCTAAATAATAGAATGGTTAGCGTTAGGTATGCAGGGCAAGAAGTGAGTAGGAATACCACCAAGGGCTGCGTCCAGGGTTCCATTGGAGGACCGGTCCTCTGGAATCTAATTCTGGACCCTTTGCTTAAGAGCCTGGAGCAGAGGGGAGACTATTGTCAGGCCTTTGCTGATGACGTCGTTTTAGTCTTCGACGGAACAACGGCGTTGGAGGTCGAGAGACAAGCAAATGCCGCTCTTGCGCATGTCCGGGAGTGGGGTGTCAGAAATAAGCTCAAGTTTGCGCCGCATAAGACAAACGCGATGGTACTCACTAAGAAACTTAAGTATGACACCCCGCGCCTGAGCATGGGCGGGATCGACATTAGCATGTCAGACGAGATTAAGATCCTGGGGCTCACGATAGACAGCAAACTCACGTTCAATAGTCATGCAGCAAATGCGTGCAAGAAGGCATTGAACGTGTACAAGCAGCTGTCGAGAGCCGCCAAAATCAGTTGGGGCCTTCACCCAGACATCATCCGCAGCATTTATACGGCAGTAGTAGAGCCCATTATTCTCTATGCAGCCAACGTATGGGCACCGGCAACACAGAAATGGTGCATCCAAAAGCAACTGAATGCTGTCCAACGGGGATTCGCGCAAAAACTGTGCAAATCATACAGAACTGTTTCCCTAAACTCGGCACTGGTGCTGGCCGGCATACTGCCACTCGACCTCAGGATACAGGAGGCAGCCGCCCTGTATGAGGCAAGGAGAGGAGTCCCCCGGCCAGCGCTAGGAGATAGGGAAACGGAAAGAATGGTTGCTTTTACGGAATCACCCCACCCGGCGGAGCATATGTGCCTGAAGTTCATAAGCCTGGAAGACCAACAGCAGGTGGACACCCACAGCGGTCACGCAGTCCGGATGTTCACGGACGGCAGCAAGATTGAGGGTAAGGTCGGAGCCGCACTATCCGTATGGAATGTGTCGGCCGAGATCAAAGCCCATAAATTGAAGCTGTCGTCCTTCTGCACTGTCTACCAAGCCGAATTGCTAGCCATATGTAAAGCCACGAGTGAGATTCTGAAAAGCTCAGAAACCAGCTTCGGAGTGTACAGTGACTCAAGATCCTCACTGGAGACTATAACCAACAATGGATCCGTACACCCCCTAGCCGTCGAAATACGTCGCAACCTGCAAGTAGCAATTAAAGACCAGTATAAAACTGTAGCTTTGTACTGGATAAAGGCACATGCAGGTCTAGCGGGCAACGAACGGGCAGATACCTTGGCTAAAGACGCAGCCCTCGGATTGAAAACGAGGCCGCATTACGAACTTTGTCCCATATCTTTCGTCAAGGGGCAAATCCGGTTGGACACCCTTGAAAAATTCAATGTTAGGTATAAAAATAGCGAAACTGCAGGTACAACGAAAATATTTTTCCCGGATGCTATAAAGGCCTACAAAATTATTAGGAAAATTGAGCCGACAGGAGTGCTAACGCAAGTACTAACGGGGCACGGTGGGTTTTCCGAATACTTAGCCCGGTTTAAGTGTAGGGACAGCCCATCGTGCATTTGTGAGCCCGGCAAAGATGAAACAGTCGCACACATCTTATTCGAATGCCCAGTTTATGGTAAAGAGAGATACGAGGCCGAGCAAGAATTCGACATGACCCTAACTGCCGAAAATGCAAATAAGTTGCTAGAAAATAAATATATGATAGAAATAAGTTTATTACATACTGTGTTAAGATAGGCAAAAAGGTTATAGCAAGAAATAAATAAGTCGTATTTTAATAATGTTGAATATGTATATTTTGATATATGTCAAGTCAGCATTACTATAAGTAGAGATAAGGAAATGTATAAAACTAAGAATACTTAGACATAAAATAGATATAAGACAAAATGTAACTAGTTAAGTTTGTTAAAACCAGAACTTATAAGAAAGAATGTAAATAAAACGCACCCACACCCTTAACCCCATCCCGAACTAGCGAAAAGCAAAAAGTGAAAAATATTAGGACGTAGAATTTAAATTGTTTTTTAGAGAAATTCATTCTGTTAAAATAAAGTAAGAATAGTATAATTAAAATAAAGATAAGAAAGACTCTGACCCTTACTCGTCAGAGGAAAAGAACGAGAAAAAAAAAAAAAAAAAAAAAAAAACCTAACCTAACCTAACCTAACTGAAAACCGTCAATATTTTTACCTCACCTAAACCTAATCATCAATATTTTTACCTTACGTAAACATAATCATCAATATTTTTACCTTACGTAAACCTAACCATCAATATTTTTTTTTTGCTCACTTAAACCTAACCATCATCATTTTTGCCCTAACCTCTACAAAATGATCAATGAAAATCATCTTTCAATTCTGCTTCACTTAAGTATATATCAATAAAACTTTATATACCTCTAAACCTATTTTAAGAAAGGAGGACATTCGGTTGTGATTTTACAACTACCAATTTGATTGTTTTTTAACTAATCATGTAGCCGTTATTCGAATTTTAATTGAAGTCGGTTTCCCAATTTTTACAACTTCTAAATTATTGCCCCGCAATCCCGCGAGTTCTTTCACGAAACAAGAACTTTTACCTCAAAAAAAAATAGTGGAAAAAGTAGCCCATGTGTTACTAACTATAATATATTCCAAGTTTCATCCAAATCGGACCAGTATGTAATTACTGCGTGATTGAAACACAAACAGTCAAACATCTAAACTTTGACATTTTATAATAGTACTTACTTAGTGGGATGTGTGATGGAATATTACACGGTCTCATTAATCACTGATCTGGGGCCTTATTCTCACTTCGGCAGAGATTTTACTCTAATAGGGATGACGTTGAAAACTCTTGTCACTAGTGGGTGAAACCCGTTTTTGACCCAGATTTGACGTCATCTCTATTAGAGTAAAATCTCTGCCACATACCCAGAATCACCGCCCAGAGCTGTTGGATCGTGTGTCTGCCGGACGGAGTGCACCGCGCGCAGTGTGTTGGGCGCATGCGCGTGGTTGAGGGGAGGGTTGGGTGGGGGGGGGGGGGTGTTGCCTCGGCCCGGGGGCCGGGGTCGGTCGGTCGGCGCGCTGCAGTGTCCCGGCGGACGTGGAGCGCGTCGGTCGCAGAGAGCGAAGCGGCACAGTGGCGTGCCGCGCCGAGCGACGCGAGTGTGCTTCTCCGCGAGAGCGCTCGATGTGCCTCTCCGAGTGCGTCTGTGGATTTTGCGAGTTCTCCTGGATTCTGTGGTTTGTGAAGTGTTCTCAAACTTATTGGAACTATGAATATTAGGTGACCGTTTGGCGATAAATACCTAACCTAGTTTTAGCGATCTCGCCTATCTTACCTAAGTACTTGAATATACTGAAAACAACACGTGGTAGCGCAACGAAACAGCAAATGTGCCGCACGTTGTTTAAATAATGGTTTCGCCTCTAATAACAATAATAATGGTTAGGCGAGTTGGGCAGCAACACGCCAAGGTTTGCTTCAAGTTTTAGTGGAGCATGCTCCTGCACCTGCAGCTCTGGTTATGTGTTCAATGCAGCCTTTCTAACCATTCTACATGGTGGTATGCTGCAGCTAAGTAACTTACTATTTACAAGGAACATTATCCGGCTCGAAGGACCCTAAAGATGTGTTGGGTCTCACCCTACAATTGCTTTAGTGTTAAGTGATAATTGACCGAGCGAGCGAAGCGTATCAGGGGGGTGATTCTAGACCGATAGACTTTTTTATCACGATAGATATATCTCCCAAAAACTATCAAAATTTATGGAGTTTTGACAGTTCTTGGGATATATATCTATCGTGATGAAATGTCTATCGGTCTAGAATCGACCCCCAGTTTCGAGAATGGCCAAAAATGCTTTTGTCCGGCTGTCTGTCTGTCTGTCAGTAATCGCCTACAGGTCGCATTTATCAACCGATTTGAACGAAAATTGACACACAAGTTCCTTGATTTATGAAAAAAAAATTGTCGACCGCGATTTTTGATCGGGAGGAAAATAGGGGAGAAAAGAGGGAAAGTTTGCTGTAGCATTATTTATCGACGAATTTCAATCAAATTTGAGAAGCACACAAAAGACTTCATTCTACACAAGTTGGTGTAAAAAATTTAAAAAAAAGGGAATGGAAGGGGGAAAAAGGGGGAAATTAGTTTTTATTTTTTTCCGAAAATTTTCTTCTACCATTATCAATGAGACTACACTGTCCTACACTGTCATTTGTCGCCGTTACGAGACAAATCCGTAGACACCAGATTCGACCTCCTAGGACCAAGGGAACGCGAGTAATCGCTAAAACTTATACCCCTATTTTGCTCAAAAGTCTACATAGGTAGGGCCTATTGGAAAATTCAAGCACATGAAATTCGATTTAGCCAGGAGAAAGGAGAAAGTGTCGGTTATTGCATGGTTATAAAGGCTCGCGAGGTCCCACACAGGTTGTCCCACTCTCCCGGGAGATGTGCTCTAAGTACGCTTACTAAGCGCGCTCTCCAACCGCATACGACTGACTGTATTGTATAATAGCACGTGGGACGTCTCAGCGCAATCTTAAAATCGATGGGTTTACTTAAAACATCGGGGATGGTCGAGGAGAAGACTCGAGTTTGCGAAAAGCAGCCCGGTTTGGTTAATTTACAAAAATTATTTAGGTGCGACCGCGGTGACGACGTCTGCTCCGCTAACGAGACCGCAACATCCTCGACGAACCGCTCAGTGCGAGCGAGAGCGAGGGCGGCGCAGGCGCCGGCGCGGCGGGGAGGACGTGCGCAGCCATGCGATCGCAGCGACTAACCACCCGCGTGAAGTCGAGGTCTCGGGGCGGCGGCGGGCGCAGCTAGGGGCGGGATGCGGTGGCAGGCGCGCGCGGCGCTGCTGGCGGCGCTGCTGGCGCTGGCGGCGCGCGGCGCGGCCGGCGGCTGCGGCGTGGCGGAGCTGGCGTGCCGCTCCGGCGAGTGCGTGCGACTGGACGCGTACTGCGACGGCGCCGCGCAGTGCGCCGACGGCAGCGACGAGCCGGCGCGCTGCACGCCGTGCAACCGCACGTACTACGGCCGCGCGGGGCAGGCGTACGGAGTGGCGGTGCGGTCGGCGCCGCGCGCCCCCTTCCTATGCCACCTGACGTTCACTGCGGGCGGCGGCGCGCACGGCGACCTAGTGCAGCTCGCGTTCGATGAGTTCCGCGTGGGACGGTACGAGCCGGGCGCGCTGGACGGCTGCCCCGACGGGTACATGCAGGTGTCGGAGCTCGGCCGGCCCTTCACCGGCGGCTCGTGGTGCGGCGAGGCGCAGGGCGCGGCGCTCTACTACAGCGAGACGGCGACCGTCACCGTCTCCGTGAAGCTGTTCCGGGCGCGCCTCGGGGAGCCGTTCGGCTTTCGTTTGCGGTACAAGTTCTTGGCGCAGCGCGATGCCGTCGTGCGGTAAGTGCCCCCCCCCCCGTCCTCACCCTCCCCGGAGCCCGCGGTCAGGTCAGCTGCTGACGGTGGCGTGTTGCAGGTTCGGTGCGCTGACGGCGCCACTGGAGCGCGGCGCGGTGTCTCCGGGCACGTACTGCACGCGCACGTACGAGGAGTGCCACCGCAAGCCGTGCCGCCTGCAGAGCCCCAACTACCCCGGCATGTACCCGCGGTTAGTGTGTCCCCTCGCGTCGCTGCCGCCGTCCCCTGGGGGCCCGCTCTGACGTGTCTGCGCCTCCTCTCCACAGGAACGTGACGTGCTACTGGAGTCTGCGCCAGAAGGACATCCCGACGTGCAAGCACGCGATGATCTCAGTGAGGCAACAGTACTCGCATAAGATGCAAATAAAACGTTCGATATCGATGGCCAGGTAATACTTTTAATATTAGTACGGAACAGAATATCCAAACCGGAGAGGTACTTAGGGTAGATTTTTTATTTTGACTTAAAAAAAAAATTACTTTGCAGTTAGCCGGAAAACGATTTTTTATATCATTTAGTGCACATTAATTACCATCAACGTTGTCTTGAGCGGAATATTAAAATGAATGCAGCTTGAACAAGACTGGTCGCGTGGTGCGCGCGTGGCGCGAGTGCACCGGCGAGCGCGACCGGCTCATCTTCTACGACGGCGCGTCCACCGACGACCCCGTGCTGGTGGAGTACTGCGGCGGGGACTGGCTGCCGCGCGTCACCTCTCGCGGGCCCGAGATGCTGGTCGCCTTCCACTCGTCGCCGTTCAGCGCTCCGCCGCGCGCCGTGGCGCCCGCAGCCCCGCTCCGGGGCTTCGAGCTCGACGTCGACGTCGTGTTCGCCGACTCCGACTCGCTCGACTACGCCAGGTGAGTTCCGCGGAGCCGCATGCATCGAATCGGTCGCGACTCGCGTAACCGGTCCGATTCCTGTTCCGATGCAGGGAGGCGCGGCGCTGCGAGTTCCACGTGAAAGCATCCTCCGCCGAGGAGGAAACGAACGGCACCGCGAGCGGCGAGCGCGGCCGCCGCGGCCGGCTCCGCGCGCCGGCGCACACGCTGCCGCCGAACACCGCCTGCACCTGGACCTTCCACGGTCGGCCCGGTACGTTCGGCTTCGAGCGCGCGCACTCTACCCCACTCGGCTTCGGGTCTCGCTCACCGCTCCCTTCCCGCAGGTGATCTCGTGTGGATCTACTTCTCGAGCTTCACGCACTACTCGCTGGTCGAGCCGCGCCGCGCCGACAGCGGCGAGCGCGAGGAGGAGGGCACCACGAGCGCCGCGCCGCCGCCGCGCGCCGACCGCCCGTGCGGCGTCGAGCTGCGCATCTGGGACGGCGGCGGCGGCACCGAGGGCGCCCTCGGCCGCTACTGCGACTCGGCGCCGGCACTGTGCGCGCGCGCCGCGCTCGCCAACGCGACGCGCGCGCCGCGCCCGTGCGCGCCGCCCGACGGGTACGTGTCACGTGGCGCCCTGCTCGCGCTCAGCGCCGCCACGCGGCCCGGCACCGCCACGCACCCGCTCGCCTTCGCGCTGCACTACGAGTTCGTGGACGCGCGCGTGCCGGGCGCCGTACTGCCCGGCACGCGCGCCGAGCCCGCCGCTTGCGCGCGCTTGCTGACCGCGCCGGGCGCGCTGCACTCGCCGCGCAACGCACTGTGGTTCGGACGCGGCGGCGCGGCGCGCCTGCGCTGCGTGTACCGGCTGAAGCCCTCGGACGAGCGCGCGCACCTCGAGCTGCGGCTGGAGCGCGCCGCGTTCGGGCGAGCGCCGCGCTGCGCCACGCGGCCGCACGCGCTCACCGGCCGGCCAGCCTGCTACCCGCTGCCGCCGGAGGACGCGGCCGAGCCGGCCCTCCAGCCGGAGCCGGACGACGAGGACGAGGAACCACTGCGCGTGCCTCACCTCAAGATCTACGAGTCACCGTGGCCCGGCTACCGGGTGAGTGCGCGCCCTCCTCGCCTCGCACCTTCCCGATCTCCACTCCGCTACAGCGCTCGGTTCGGCCGCAGGTGCAGCTGGCGTGCCTGTGCGACAACACGTCTGCGCCACTGCAGCTGGAGACGCGAGGGGGCGCGCTGGAGCTGGTGCTAGAGGCGCGCGCGCTGCACGCGGCGGAGGATCACCGCCACGTGGGGTTTGGCGGCGCGTGGAGCGCGGCGCGGGGGGCGCCCTGCGCCGCCGCTCGCCGCCTGCCGCCCCCTGGGGGACACGTCCACCTCACCTACCCCTATAGGTAAGTGGTAAATCGTTCCGAATTCATTATTAGGTACCACTTGCCACGAGGTCCGATGTGAAGATAACTGAAAATGTGTTTGGATGTACAGCCGGTCGCGCGACTCCGAGTGCGGCGAGAGCCCGTTCCTGCTGGCGGCGCGCGGCAACCGCTCCGTGTTCCTGCGCGTGTGGGGCGCGGCGCTGCCCCCCCCGGAGGGGGGCGAGGCGCCGCCCGCCTGCGCCACCACCAACCGGGTGCTCGTCTATGACGCCGCCACTTCCAGGTCCTTTTGATCCCGCTCTCCTTTAACGTTCGATACGATGATCCCGAGCGGAGACTCTTGTGCATCGGTAACGCTACAAGTGCTACGGAGGGTTCACGACGCACGAACATGTTGCAGGTTGCTGCACGCGATATGCCCGAGCTCGGCCACCGAGGAGGGCGACCCCGCCGTGCACGTGTTCTCGCCCGAGTGGTGGGGGCGCGGCGGCGGCGGGGGTGCGGCGCTGCTGGTAGCGTGGGTGGGGCGCGAGGAGGGGCGCGCGCGGCTCGCCTGGATGGAAGCGTGGCGCGCCCCCGCCGCGCTCGGCGGCAACGCGACGGCCGGCTGCGCGCTCGCGTGCTTGCCGCTGCAGGCGTGCATGGCGCGCGCGCTGGTGTGCTCGGGCGCGGCGGACTGCCCCGGCGGGGGGGACGAGCGCGGCGCGTGCGGGGCGGGCGCGCGCCTGCTGGCGGCGCTGGGCGCGGGCGGGGCGGCAGGCGCTGGCGCGGGGGCGGGCGCGGCGCTGCTGGCGCTGCTGGCGCTGGGCGTGCTGGCGGCGCGACGACGCCGGCGCGGGCGCGCAGACAAGCGACTGCTGGGCGCGCTGGCGGCGGGGCGCCGGCTCACGGAGGAGCTGCTGTACGACGCGTCGCGCGCCTCCTCGGCCGCCTCCTCCTGACGCCGCGAGCGCTCCGTCGAGTACATCCACGTGGACCGCGAGACCACGGTGTGACGGAGCGCTCCGACCCAGTGCAGTGCAGTGCAGTGCAATGAGTGAGTGTGACGGACCCGGGACCGCCGGCGAGCGAGTGGGACGCGCGAGTGCGTTTCGCATCGGGCGGGCCGCGTCGGGGTCGAGTGCTCAAGTATCGTATAGAGTTATCGTTTGTTTTGTTATTGTGTTGGATGCGCTCGCGCCTGCGCAGAGTTTATTGAGTTAGGCGTCGGGTTTGTGTAAACGTGAAGACGATCTGTCCCGTCCCCCTTCAACTTGTGTTGTCGTCACCGAATTCAAATAAACGCCGAGTTCGATGCGAACCGGATTACCTTACTGCCTTGTTTCATTACCCTTCCGCTGCGCTGTGCTGCGCTGTGTTGCGCTGTGCTGCGCTGTGCTGCGCTGTGCTGCGCTGTGCTGCGCTGTGCTGCGCTGTACTGCGCTGTCCTGCGCTGTGCTGCATGGCACTGCACTGCGCTGGGGCACCAACAACCATGACCACTCAGAGGTTTCTAGTGCCTGCCCAGTAAGCACTCTAATTCTTTAGTACTTAGTACTCGGGAATGTACTGATTGTAGGTGTAGCGCTACGGCGTAGATAGTCAGAGTTACGTCGTAGAGCTACTACGTAGATAGTCAGAGTTACGTCGTAGAGCTACGGCGTAGATAGTCAGAGTTACGTCGTGGCGCTACGGCGTAGATAGTCAAAGAGTTACGTCGTAGAGCTACTACGTAGATAGTCAGAGTTACGTCGTAGAGCTACGGCGTAGATAGTCAGAGTTACGTCGTGGCGCTACGGCGTAGATAGTCAAAGAGTTACGTCGTAGAGCTACTACGTAGATAGTCAGAGTTACGTCGTAGAGCTACGGCGTAGATAGTCAGAGTTACGTCGTGGCGCTACGGCGTAGATAGTCAAAGAGTTACGTCGTAGAGCTACTACGTAGATAGTCAGAGTTACGTCGTAGAGCTACGGCGTAGATAGTCAGAGTTACGTCGTAGCGCTACGGCGTAGATAGTCAGAGTTACGTCGTAGCGCTACTACGTAGATAGTCAGAGTTACGTCGTAGAGCTACGGCGTAGATAGTCAGAGTTACGTCGTGGCGCTACAGCGTAGATAGTCAAAGAGTTACGTCGTAGAGCTACGGCGTAGATAGTCAGAGTTACGTCGTAGCGCTACGGCGTAGATAGTCAGAGTTACGTCGTAGTGCTACTACGTAGATAGTCAGAGTTACGTCGTAGAGCTACGGCGTAGATAGTCAGAGTTACGTCGTAGCGCTACGGCGTAGATAGTCAGAGTTACGTCGTAGTGCTACTACGTAGATAGTCAGAGTTACGTCGTAGAGCTACGGCGTAGATAGTCAGAGTTACGTCGTAGCGCTACGGCGTAGATAGTCAGAGTTACGTCGTAGCGCTACGGCGTAGATAGTCAGAGTAACGTCGTAGCTTTACGGCGTAGATAGTCAGAGTTACGTCGTAGAGCTACGGCGTAGATAGTCAGAGTTACGTCGTAGCGCTACGGAGCTATTTCTACTTAATTTTGTTAGAAACCTACTACTCACTATACACACTATTTATTCTACAAATACCGTTATTATTATTGTATATTATTATTGTATTGTCATTGAACATGTAAGTACGTACCTATACAACGTACGAGCAACTATACTTAAGGGTCGTTAATTAGAAACAAGGCAATTTTAGTAAAAGTTTGAAAACATTATGTAATTTTTTGTAGGTAGCAAAGGGGTGCGGGGAGAGAGGAGTGGGGGGGGGGGGTCACGAGGCGAGGCGAGTGTGTTTGCTCTTCGCGTTAGCAATCAGCGCGTTGTCGCGTTGGCTTCCTTGTTTGTAGAGCGGCGTTGAGCCGTAACTCGAGGCCGTAAGGTTGAGAACGGCACAGCACCGCGAGGCACGCTGATGATGTCAACACGCGAGCTGCGGCGCTTCTCGTCGCCGACCGTTCATCGCACTATTTGCTGTGTTCTTTGCAGTCGTCTGAAGGAACGACTTTACAACACTCACTGTACCTAAGTACTGTCTAAGTATACTATGAGTATTACTTCACGTTTTCCACCAGAACCAGGAAGCTGAAATCGAAATTAGTGAAAATAACCTCGTCATAAACACAATCAGTTTTCGCACCGCACATCCGGTTTGAGGATCACCCCCTCTCCCCCTCCCCCTCTGCCGCGAACTCCATGGTATGGAGTGGCATGAAGTCAGGATTAGATTTAATTTAAAACAACCTTATTGCTCGCGTCGTTATAATTAAGTTAGAGAAGGGGTGGATCGGCGCCTCCTTTGATCTGTAGTTGGAGCAGCTCACGCCTCGAGATCAGCCTCATTACGAATGGATCAGGTGAAAATGGCTGCTTCAAGCCTTTACCTAAATGTTATAAAATTGCACACGTTCGCTTCTGCAATCTTTGATCTGTTCACGCGCTACTTTTAGGGAGAACCGCAGCCGCAGCCCAATCCATCCTCCGTCCGAGAGAAATGATCGCCATCAATAAATCTCGCTATCCCCCTCGTCCCCCCCCCCCGACCGGCGACCCCCCTCCTAGATCCGCGGCCTGCCCCTTTGCCGTGAAGCACAATCACATTTGTCAAAGTAAATTATTCCGGAGACGTGCAGCCCCGAGGATGAATGACGCTGAACGAAGTGAAGTATGCGCTCGTTTTCCTAAAGTTGTATGTTGACCGTATGAACCGATCACCGCGTCTTCTGGTCGTCACCCGGAGCCATCACGCACGACACGACACGACACGACACGACACGACACGACGCAGACGACGTGTGGTGATCACAATGCGTGAAACTATTCTCGACATACCTACATCGAGATCCATTCGTCAACACATTCGTCACCCTAAACTGTAAAAAAGCGTTCCTCTACATTATAGCTATAGCGTGCCTCTACACTATTATTCATGTAATTTAATTTAATTATTTAATTAATTAACGCGGTGTTAAAACCAACTACATTAATTAATACTAATTGTCAAGAAATAGGTTACAAAATATGTCAAAATTATAGATTATATACATTAGATTAGAATTATATTAATATAAATTTAAAACTATTTTATACAGCAACACGTTCACAATATTGCAGACACTCACATAGTGTCCTCTTCCATCAGTCAAAGAACAAATCGCATTCAGGGTTGGCGTCCAGAAGAGCATTGAGTGCGGCTAGAATACGCGGTACAGGAGAAGAAGCCCGAGCCTCGGTGCGGCAAGTAGGGACGGCAAACAGCTTCTGCCTGCGGCTTCGTACATTATTAAGTATTCGTGGTATAGTGTCGACACAGCACATCGCTCAGGTCCGGAGCGTTCCTCTACACTATAGCTATAGCGTTCCTCTGTAAATCTCACAAGTATAGGCTATTTCAAAATGTTGTTGTAGTAAAGATAAAATCTAAACAAACAATGTTAATTGACCATCAGGTATCTCATTCCCCGATAAAACGTGACGGGAGATAAAAGTTGGCCTCCACGAAATTAATAAAATGCCGGCAACTAAGTTAAACAGAGCTAAACACATGATACCCTCATATCAGTAATTCCATTGTTGTTGCCCGCCCTGGAGGAGGGAGGGGTGGGGGGGTGTGGGGGGGGGAGTAGAGCCGTTACTGACCAATTTCGTGTACAATCTGTAAGGACAACAAAACATTTCTTATTGCACTTAGAGTACGTATTGAAACCGGTTATTTGACTGAGCGAGCGAGGCGAGCGAAACGTCTCAGTTTCGTGATTGGCCAAAAATGCTTTTGTCCGGCTGTATGTCTGTCTGTCTGTCAGTAATCGCCTACAGGTCGCATTTATCAACCGATTTCGACAAAAATCGGCACACATGTTCTTTGATTTTTTAAATTTTTTTGTCGAGCGCAATTTTTGATTGGGGGGAAAATAGGGGAGAAAAAAGGGAAAGTTTGCTGTAGCGTTATTTATCGACGGATTTCAATCAAATTTGAGAAGCACACGAAAGACTTCATTCTTCACAAGATGGTGTAAAAATATTTCCAAAAAGTGGGACTGGAAAGGGGAAAAAAGTGGAAATTCGTTTTTTATTTTTTTCCCGAAAATTGACTTCTACCAATAACAATGAGACTACACAGTCCTCTTCGCCTTTACAAGACAAATCCGTAGACACTAGATTCGACCTCCTAGGACCAAAGGAACGCGAGTAATCGCTAAAACTTATACCCCTAATTTGCTCAAAAGTCTACATAAGGGCCTATTGGAAAATTCAAGCACCTGAAATTCGATTTACTTAGCCAGGAGAAAGGGGAAAGTGTTGGTTATTGCACGGTTATAAAGGCTCGCGAGGTCTATGTTCTCACAGGACAACAGCTAGTATTAAATACTTACCTATAAGTATACCTCTATGTATAAATACACAGAAATGACAAAGTTCGTATTTGCCTTTCAATTCGGTTGTTTGTGCAAATTGAGTCGTGAATACTTCGAGCTAAGTTCGACCGTGTGGGATCGACTAATCTAAGGATACAATGCAAAGATAACAATAATAATAGATTGTGTGGTGGTTGGTCAAGTCAGTTGAGGAGAGGAGGTGGCTACTGCCTATAAGTACACATGCCGCATGTGGACCACAGCTACAAGTGATTCAGGATGAGGCAATGAGTACTTAGATGTGGTGCAGAGCACGCTCCAGCGGCCCGCGGCCGGCCCACTGGAGACCGGCTCATTGAACCGACGGAAATTGATCCTCACTGAAGGAGAGCAGCGGGGAGAGAGAGAGAGAGAGAGCTAGCTCAATACTGGAAACCATTTAGAGAAACCTTTTATTGCAATGGAACTACGTAAGTATTTAAAACCTTCAGTATTTAAATAATCATGGTTCACAAAACACATCACTACCCATAGGTACCTAGCTATTATTCTGAAACGCTCGAAGGAAATGGAATACGGAGGAGCACGCCTCGCTTAGCTAATAACACGACAACAGGGAGATACAAGTACTGTGGTACAACGCGACGCGACGCGACGCCAGCAAAGGCTAGCACATCGCGCCGGGAACCACCATTAAATGGATGGCTATTTTTCGGAAGCTTAGCCGCGCGGAGCTCGCGCTCGAGAGGAACGCCACGCCACCGCGCCGCACCGCACCGCACCGCACCGCACCGCACCGCTAGACGAAGGACGTTCATTCGCAGTTTTACAATGCAATTTGTAGTAGTAAGTACCTACGTAGCGTATAATACTTAGAGCGGTTTTATGTGTTGTCAGTGACGCTGCATTTTGCATTAAGTGTTTACATGACAGTGGAAACATAATCTACTCACTCCCCAATCAGGTGTCGTTTTGAATACTTACTATAAGTAGTCTATGAACGTGTTGCTGTATAAAATAGGTTTAAATTTATATTAATAATTCTAATCTAATGTATATCATTTATAATTTTGATATATTTTGTAACCTATTTCTTGACTATTAGTATTAATTAATGTAAACACCGTGTTAATTAAATGAATAAATGAATAACTGAATGAATGTGCACTGTGCGGCCCCCGCGCTCACTTACATGTGCACTGTGCGGCCCCCGCGCTCACTTACAAGTGCACTGTGCGGCCCCCGCGCTCACTTACATGTGCACTGTGCGGCCCCCGCGCTCACTTACAGCGAGATCGGGTAAATGAGTTAGGGCGGGTAATCCGCTTGGATACCACATGGATATATTATGTAATAATTTATGAACCGATTTCAAAAATTCTTTTTTAATCTGAAAAGATATACTTCCAGATTGGTCCCATTTAATTTTCATCAAAATCGGTTCAGTAGTTTGGGTTATAAGTAGAAATAACTGAAAAAAATATGCCCGGCGCGGCGCAGTGCCTATCATTTTACTGCTAGAAACGATGCTCGCTAGTTCAAGTGGCTAATGCATTACTTTCGGACCCTTTGTGCAGTGCACACCTAAATTGTTACATTTTTCTAAATCTGTCAATCAGTTTGTACATTGAAACCGCATTTAATTGGAGAAAAGCAAAAACCCACCAGTTGTTCCTCTAACTAAAGTATCAACACCAACCACGTGCACGAAATTGCGTATTTTGCTTCCTGTGACTTTTATGTAGTGTTTATAGTCACTAGAACATTCCCAATGAACTGTCATCATCATCATCATCATCATCTGATGATGAAGCTGGTAGTCAAATTGAAGTCGGTTTTTCCAGTTTTTTAACTAAAAAATTATATGAGAAAACGTTACGAAATAAGTAGGTGATCCACCTGATGTTAAGTGCTAATAACAATGCTCTACTACACCGAAGGTTTCCACGGAGCACGTGCTGGTGAAGTGCGGCACTGCGTCCATCGCTCTGAGCGTGCAGTACACTTGCGGTGGCAGTGCGAGTACTTTTACTCACAATAAGCGAATCAACCTACTGTTTCCTGACTCTTAACCGGCACCGAAGCTCTACAGATCCACTCATAAATAATTCAGCTACGCCGGCGTAGCGCTACGCGGCACTACGCCGGTGCTACGAAGCTACGGCGTAGCATCAAATATTGACGCCGCACTGGGTACGTAATTGTTTGGTAATGGCGTCCGGTTTATTTTGTGCGGCTCCTGCTCTCGGAATATACTGAGTAGTGGTCGTCGCTTCAGCTCGGATCTTGCTATTTATGAGAAGCTGAGTCAGCACCACGCTGAAACCTATGAGTAGCGGCCTGTGCTTTCGGAGACACGTGACGTGTCAAGTGTGTACGTGCACTTCACACTATATAATAGTGAATACATGCATGTCGATACCAGCTCAAGCCAAATTATAAATTCCCTTGAACCTACAAACGGAGCTATCGCCCGCAAACTCAAGTAACAAACGTACGAAGTAACAGGACAAATGATGTTTAGTTCGTAACTGGTTCCGAAGCTCCGGTTCGTAGACGGCCGAAGCGGAAGCGGAAGCAACACCCTGCTTACCTACTTCTAGTCTAAGTACTCAGATATTCCGAAACATATCACAGTTACCTCAGGCGAGGTCCACGCATCTCATTAGCATAACATACGAACACGGTGTTCACCAACCTAACATAACGTAACGTAAAGTAACGTAACGAGGGACGCGCTGTTAGCATACGTCACGTGACGTCACGTGCCGATGACGTCAGAGACGCCGCGGGGCGGGGCGGGGCGGGCGCGGGGCGGGCGCGGGGCGGGGCGGGGATCGCTTCGGCAAGTTTGGCAATAGTTGATGTTGTGTGTGGGAAGGAAGCACCACATTGTTTATCGGATCGCTTACATGTGCCTAAAATATTCCCAGTAGGTATAATATTTTCATTGAGTGTACTTTATTTTTATAAAAAAATTGCTAGAACATGCTAATGGCCCACCTGATGTCAAGTGCGGACTTTTCATTGGTGTTTTTTCTCGAATGTGTGAGAGCGATCCCTTCCAGCCCCCAGACTCCAGCCTCCAGCCCCCAGACTCCAGCCTCCAGCCTCCAGCCTCCAGCGGGCGCCGCGATCGATAACTAGTTTAGCGAGAGCTGTCCGGCACACCTGCCGCCTTTTATTTGTCAACTGCCGCGGACACGCCACGCCACGCCGCGCAACGCCACGCCACGCCACGCCGCGCCACGCCACGCCGCGCCACGCCACGCCGAGACATGCCGCGCCACGCCGCGGACACGCACACGTAGTCTAAGCATTTCTTAGATCCCTCAGTGTTTGTTCAATAAAGTAGGTGGACGTAAGTAATATAGTGACCAAAGCACACTCGCCACGGCGCGCCACGCCACGCCACGCCACGCCACGTCGCGCGCCGAGAGCACAGCAGAGGCAGTCCTCGCCCCGGCAGTCCTCACCCCTGCAGTCCTCGCCCCGGCAGTCCTCGCCCCGGCTGTCCTCGCCCCGGCAGTCCTCGCCCCGGCAGTCCTCGCCCCGGCAGTCCTCGCCCCGGCTGTCCTCGCCCCGGCAGTTCTCGCCCCTGCAGTCCTCGCCCCGGCAGTCCTCGCCCCGGCTGTCCTCGCCCCGGCAGTCCTCGCCCCGGCAGTCCTCGCCCCGGCTGTCCTCGCCCCGGCAGTTCTCGCCCCGGCAGTTCTCGCCCCTGCAGTCCTCGCCCCGGCAGTCCTCGCCCCGGCAGTCCTCGCCCCGGCTGTCCTCGCCCCGGCTGTCCTCGCCCCGGCAGTCCTCGCCCCGGCAGTCCTCGTCCCGGCTGTCCTCGCCCCGGCAGTCCTCGCCCCGGCTGTCCTCGCCCCGGCAGTCCTCGCCCCGGCTGTCCTCGCCCCGGCTGTCCTCGCCCCGGCAGTCCTCGCCCCGGCAGTCCTCGCCCCGGCTGTCCTCGCCCCGGCAGTCCTCGCCCCGGCAGTCCTCGCCCCGGCAGTCCTCGCCCCGGCAGACCATCCATCATACTCTATTGCTCAAGTTTCTCCGCAAATTAATCCTCATTTCTCGGTACCGTCTCCCTCAAATAAAGTACCACTTTATAAATAAATCAACTCTTCAAAATTCTCATAAAATAAGTCATCTTTACATACCTTTATAATATTTGAAGAGTCAAAGTGGACTTTAATAGCGTTGTCCTGCGACTTTCCTCGCCGCCATTGTGCGCGGCGCGAGTCGAACATTTACCTAAATAATACGACGTCACGGCATTGAGACTCTTCAACATTTCATAACTACCCGCGCAATACTCCATCCACCTAACCTAGCCTTTAACTTTACGGATTAAGGTAGAATTTGGCTTGGCTTAAATAGAAATACACTTTGGTAAAGAGAAGCGAAGCAGCGGCCGTGTTTAGGAATAAAGCAAGAATTAATTATGTATTGCTCGGAGCAAAAACACGGCCTAAACAAGTTTTAATTCAACGGAGTGCCTCTTAACACGGATACGTTCATAGAAGCTACACTCCCCCCCTCCACTAGCCCCCCCCCCGGTGTCGTTGTCAGTTATGTTTGATGTTCGGTGTAGGAGTTTGATCGCGAGTGAGCGCGCGCCGTCAGCCGCCGGCATGCGGCACCGCCCGCTCGTAGCGCTCACTAGCTGACGTCGGTTGACGCGGTACTTATAAACACTTGTGTTATGTACCTACTTATGCCATTTTGTATAGAATGAGAAGATGGATGGTGGTGGTAGAACATTAGCGAAATCAAAGTAAACGTATTCAGAAGAGTTTTTCGGTCGAAGATCATGAAGCGGCAGGAACTTTGACATGTAAAAGGTTTTCTAAAGTTGCGATACAACTTGCAGGTCGTTATCTGAGGCGAATGTTCGTCCCGAGTTCTCGCAGAACCCACCTCCGGCCGCTTCGGGTCGATCAAAGAACCCGCACTCTAAATAAAACTACCTTCGTAATGCAAACGCCCCCTATCCCCAAACGAAAATCTACCGTGAGTCCATTAGCACAGGGCTTAAAATGGGGAAGAGGTCGTGCTCGTGCTCGGTCGATACCTTTACAAGTGAATAAGGCTTTGAAACGGCGACCTGAAGCGGACAAATGTAATGTTTGAATGATACAAGTTGAGCCGGATTGCGTTAGCGGAGTCCGCTCCGACCAGCCGCCACTACTGCATCTATATACACAACCGACGCCTGGTCGCTTGCACCTGCTTACATGTGTTCATGCACCATCAGTAGGTATCAGTAGCCATCAGTAGGTATCAGTAAGTATCAGTAAGTATCAGTAGCATCCCGCGGAGAAGGCATTTGAGGTGTCGTCGGCAGTATTTGGGGGAGAGACCTGTGACTGTGACTGTCATGTAAGCTTACATTTTTATCGTCGGACTAAATTTGTAATTGTAATTGGTTATTTCTTGAACAGCACAAACCAACCATCATCATCACTAGATACAGCATGGGTGGCTAGGTACTGACAAATATTATTTTTATAGCATAGGTACACAGCTATCTTGAACTAAGAATAATGAAAACAATGTTTCTAATCACGCTAATTAACTAATAATTAATTAATAGGTTTTAACACCGTGTCAATTAATTGAATAAATTGAATTGAATAAGTAAACTATAGGTACGAATGCTATATTTTTATTGATACGAGTTTCGTTTTCGTAGAAGATCTACGAGGTAAGCGTCTACGGCGTAGAGCGTATAGCTGTGCTACGAAAGTCTTGAATCGTCGATAAGTATAAAGAAAATTACGCCAAAGAGAGAAAATGTAGAGTTGAGGAGACCAACATTACTTTAGTTTGTCAAAGCTATTCTTCGACTGTTACTGAATGAAGTGCAAGTCGTCACTTCCTCAGCCGGCCACTTTCCTCGTAGGTAACGCAGGCGACTGAGTGCGCAGTAAGTAGCTCCGAAGCGTGCGAAGCGTGACATAGTAAGTCCTTGCCTTACTTTGCCTTGTCGCGTCGCGTCGCGTCGGGTATTACATTACTTAGCTAACTCCGACTTCAGAGGGTTTTGGAAAGTCGGCTAATTGTCGGCGTCGCGTCGCTCCCGAACAGCCTTAATGACCGCCTTTCAATATTTAAAGAGGCTCTAACAAGACGCTAAAACAATAGCCATGATTGCGACCCCCACAATACTATTTCACTTCGCTGCACATTACCGGCCGACCAAGTTCTTTTCTGTCCTATTCGTTTGAAAAATCCGCAGTGTAGTTCTAAGTGCTTAATATGCGTGAAGTGTAGTTAATTAAGAGCCGAAATGTTTGATAGTCGGATTTATTCAAGTTAATGTTTAAGTCAGTCGATGGAAACTTCCATTTCGGGATTATTGTTCGTTTGTTTGAAGCAATAAAGGATCCGTTTCATGTTAGGAGATAAACGTGGAATAAATCTTGAGACTTTAATCGTGCGGAGCGGATTGCGAAGCTTTCATCTTTATTGACATTTCAGTGGTAATTAAATAAAATAATTGATGATAATAAAGTGTACCTGTGAAGTGGTTTTGAGTTCTAAATGCATCCGGCGTAAATAACATTATTCCGTGGCAATGCTTGCTATGTCCGTGGCGGCGCGTGCGGTCGACGTGCGATCGCTAAACTACAATCGCTAATAATGGTCTATTATGCTCTTGTGGAGTCGAAAATAAGATATAGTGTGAAGTTTTGGGGAAATAGCTATGCATACAATATAAATAGAGCGTTCATAATGCAGAAACGGGCTATTCGAAGCATAGCACGCATACCGCCGTGGGTAGCCTGCAGAGAATATTTTCAAAGGTTAGATATTTTGACAGTCCCCAGTATATATATTTTAGTACTGCTTATGGACATTGTAAAAAATCCGCACAAGTATGAAAGTATTGAACAGAGGGCAACTAGATTAAATACTAGACGCAAAGACCTTGAGGCATATTTATGGGCAAGGTTGAATTGTAACAAAACATTGCTCTCGATATCAAGCGGTTAGATATTTCAATGTACTGCCTACCGACATGAAAGTCATGGATAGTCCCCACACATTTAAGTCTAGACTTGTAAAACTTTTGTTGAAAGGGTGCTTCTATACGACAGATGAGTTTTTGAAATGTAATAATTTAGAATAACTTTATTTATGGTACCTATATTAGTAATTTATGATGTTGAAATTTTATTGAATTTATATTGTTTTTATGTGTTAGTTATATAGAAATTTCAAATACGATTAATCAAATTGTTTCTGAATAAATTGAATTGAATTGATTCAATATGCGCTCAGCTGTATATTTTTCCACACAAAAGCTGTTTACAAAGGTTTACTTTGATGTCGCCGCAACAAGCCGGTCTCTCAGATCAGATTCCTGAGAGGATCAGACTCTTCAGATGAGAGCTCCAACGCTCTCCGACAGATAGTGTGGAGTTCACATAAGATAGCAATATAACTTGTTTATGAAGGAAGTAACTCTGTCTGGTGGTTTCATTTCATCGTTTACTATGAAACGCTCGAAACTATGAAAATAAATGACAACTACTAAATAGAACCGAGAGCCACCAACCGGTGCTCTTCTTGGCAAGCTTTGAGCGGGTGCTTTCAGCGAGGGGAGGGGATGATGCTTCAAGTGGAATAACTCCATTACTCCGCACAAATAATAAAATGGAACATTTATTGCGTGGCATAATAAAGTGAGTTGGGTTTGCATAAATAAACAATGTGTGCGTCCATCCTGCCTGTCATTCTATAACGCGGTTAGTACATGCGGGGGAGGGGAGGGGGTGGGGGGGGGGGTGAGGCGCGATCTCGCAGAAAGCAGAATAATAAAAGTGGTAATAAGGGAATAACTCGCAGCGTTACCGCTCTCTCTCTCTCTCTCTCTCTCACAACTGAATAATAATAATAATGCATTGTTCGTGTATTGGGTTGGGTGGCTTCTTTCCTATTGCTGCTAGTTTGCGTTCCGAAGAATATTAACTACTTACTTAAGTAAGTTTTGGCCGCGACTTCGTCCGCCTGGACTTTGTTTTCTCGAGGAGAGAAGTTTACTATTTACTATTCCGTCGTAGAAGTATCTAATCTACCTACTTGTACTTGTATGTCCATTTCGAGATTAGATTGCCTCTTGAAATACTTTTGTCAACATTATGTGGGTACTAATACTTACACAACGACTTATTTCTGATAATGTATGTAAAAGCTGTTGGTTCTCCAAAAAATATATAAATATTGTCATCAGGTAGGTACATAGTTCGGTAGGAATACCGGTTTGTACATGTATAGGTACATTGTACAGTACATGGGTGGCGCCTCGCCCCAGTGCAGTGCGTCACGGGAGTAGCGCTCCCGCGACCTTGCTCGCGCGAGTTACCCTAATTATGCCGTCACTGCCTTAATGCCGCCAAATCTGCTGAAACTGAAAGTGCTTTAATCGCCGGATGCGGATATTTTGATCGCTGCGGGAATAACTCACTAATTCGTAGGTAATACTTATACCTACACGTTGTCAGGCTTGTTCCATATGGTGATTTGTGAACGTACTGCTTTTGTTACTCAATACTTAGTTTTATTCAACTTATTCTTAGGGGCTACTAATAAACGCTGAATAGTTAAACAGTTGATTAAAATATAACTTTGTCTCTTACTAACAGGTGATGCTAGACAGTGACAGAGCTAGATTGTAACCAACTGTTTAGCGTTTACGTTTTCAGCGTTTATAAGCGCCTGAGTAAATAGGACCGTATTCATATCGGTAAGAGTACTTTTACTTATTCAGTCAGTGAACAATTAGATTCAATGACGCAGAAGTGAGCGCAACACTATTGTAGTGTAGAGCCGGACCGGCGCGCAGGCGGCGTGGGTTCGAATCCCACACTGTCCCTATTTTGGAAATATATAAAATCTTCACACAACACTGGCTGTAAAAAGGACAGCTCTCGAATTTTTGAACAATGTCTCTGAGGACGTGCTTCAACCATTATTTTGTCTCGTTATAGAATTAAAGGATGTACGTAGACTATCTAGAATCAAAACACAGATATATTATATAGAATTAGAGGATGTACGTAGACTATCTAGAATCAGAACACAGATATATTATATAGAATTAGAGGATAAAATACTTACCCACTTTTAATCTGCTAAGATGTAAGCGTAACTATTTCTGAATAAGTACCTACCACGGATAGCTTCAGTATGTCAATAAAGGCTGACGACGCCACATTTTCGCCAAAAAACTCGTAACATTCATAAACAAGATATTTACAAGCATCATACAACATAGTTGTGCTTTATCGAGCAGTCTGCGTGATGGGTTCAACGACCTTTGGAGGCTCACTCGTACCTACCTAGTGAAGCTCGAGTCTCGAGCACAACACTACCAAATACGATCTACTCTTACATTCGAGGCACACGACCGACTGAACTGTTTAGTCTGAATAAACGGTATCATCGGAAAACTGGAAACCAAATATACCTTTTAACTAATTCCGAAGCATACTTTACATTTCGTAAGAATGACAATAGCATATTTTGCATTTCTATAAGTAAGAGCTTTCCACTGTACCATACACAGCATACTTAGTACCATACACAGGAATAAATGACTTGAATTGAATAATATAATCATTTATTCAGTAAATTCACAAGGATCGTTTAGAATAGCCCGTTTGTTTCAATAAAACACATACGTACGTGCATAAGAGACCATTCGCTGCCAATAAAGAAGAATGGATTAAACTATAACGACTCGTGGTTCTTTTGGAGCATAATTTTTTGACAATCGTATTTAATAATGTCAGTCGTGCGTGTATCGTAGTTTTATTCAGTGAGCCTTGAAGCGCCGGCCGCCGCCGCCGCCGCCGCCGCCGCCGCCGCCGCCGCCGATGCCAAATACGTGGGCGCGCCGCCTGCGAGTACTTGCACACTACTTCTCGGAAAACATTTTGAGAAGGCGTGAGTACACACACATGCAGCCACTGTACACACACATGCAGCCACTGGAGATTGAGCGGCAGATTGGTATACAATGTGACGGCTTCTTGTGATACAAAATAAGTAAGCGGGCTTTTAACCGTGTTAATTGTTTACTTCCAATGCGTAAGGGAGTAGGACAAAGCCTACAGTACTGTACCCAGACTCGTAGAGTGCACTAGTAGGTAGTAGAGGTGTTTGTGAAGGAGCTTGTTCGGGGACGTACCTATTCCGTGCGTCGCACAATGATGCTCGCACTGCTGTGCTGTGTTCCAGTTGAAGGGTGTGGGTGCCGCCGCCGCCGCCGTCGGTGCGGTGCCGCGCCGGTGGTGCCTTTGCGTCTCAGAGTGATGGACGCAGTCCATTGCTTCACAGAGCACGACTTCAATGGACTTTCACTGTGAGTTAGTGCATTGTTATAGACACAGGTAACTGCTTAATATCAGGTGGGCAAACAATAAAATTGAATGACTACTTTTACTTGGTGAAGTACTCAATCTTGAGTCAAATAATACGAAAAGTAGAATGTTTTGTATTTATCTGATCGAGAGCTTTCATCTAATTATACAAACACCGATAAGTAAGCGTTGTGGGCTCCATTACACAATACATGTTACTAACTGTGCGGTAAGTCTTACAATACTATTCCGTAATGTGGCTGTGTCTATGCTTTTAATAATAAAATAAAAATAAGTCATATCATTGCAGAGGCACAGCGAGCGCATCGCATGCCGATACAAAACCATCCCCTCAGCCATTTTGAAATGATTTAATATTAATGCTATCAGTATTGCAATAAATACATATATTTGTAGCAGTACCTATCGGCAAACAGCGTGAAAATCCAAACAGTTGGAATAATTCGGCGTGGGAGTGACGTCCCACTCATTATCATTCTGGCAAATGATTGCACTTCAATCAGAGCATGGGGAACAGATAGCTCAATTTTTATTTCGGACAACTTAATCCATAATACACATAACATAAAATAAAATAAAAAGGAATTTAAAACTAAGAGTAGGTCGAAAACAGAGGACGATCAGTGAAGGAATAGAATTTTTTTTTTTTTTTTTTTTTTTTTTTTATTAATTGGTTCACAAATTGAAACATGCACATAAATCTTAATTAAAATTATGGTGTAAAAATAATCATTCACGGCGCAGTTTCTAAATACAGTGAACACAGCGTGCTTTACAAACGTGCTAAAAAGTTGCTGATAATTTTTTATAGACTATAAAAGGACATGCAAAAATTAAATATAATAAAGACTAAAAGATACAGGTTACCAAGTTTAAGTATGAATATGCTTTGAAATGTTTATTTTTGCGGAGGCTAGAGAACCACTAAAAATATCAAAATGAGACCTGATCCCATTGTAGAACCTGAACATTCTGTTCAATGGGGCGTGCTTTCCAACGTTAGTTCTACAGTGAGGCAGCTTAAAAGACTTCCTGTTTATTAAACGACTACCTGATCGAGGCACATCTACATTGACACATTTTAAAATATCTGGACAGTTTACTAAACCATGCACAATTTTGTATAAAAATATAACATCCGAGGCCTTCCGGCGATCTCTGAGAGATTTCATCTTATATTCGTCGAGTCTTAATTCGTAAGAAGGTAATTTTTTGCATTTATTATTCGCATATGACAATTGATAGAGAAACCTTTTCTGTATGCGTTCTATTCTATTTGAGTGAACTTCGTACCCAGGGGACCAAACATTACTGTTAAACTCTAAAACACTGCGAACAATACAATTATAAATAGGTATAATAACTTTTGGCTCTTTAAAAGACTTTATTTGCCTAGAAAGAAATCCGGAGAGTTGAGACGCTTTTTTTATAGTTTTATCTATGTGATCTCTGAAATTGAGAGCACTATCCAATATTACTCCAAGATCTCTAATATTACTTACTTCTTTTAATTCAGTGTTTTTTAAATAATACTTTACAGGAGAAGGCTGTTTTTTCTTTGTGAATTTTATATGGTAACATTTACTGACGTTTAAAACCATTTTGTTATCAGAGCACCAAGTATCAACCTTATCCAACTCGCACTGTAACAACTTTATGTCGCTCTCCCTATTGACTCGCGTATATATTTTGAGGTCGTCAGCATACATTTTAAATTTACATTTTAATTGATTTGCAAGATCGTTTATGAAAATAACAAAAAATAGAGGACCAATATGCGATCCTTGTGGAACTCCTGTGGGCACGAACTTTGCCCTAGATGAGTATCCACGGATACTCACTAGTTGCGATCGATTCTCCAGGTACGATGAGCACCATCTTAACAATGATCCATGTATTCCCATTTTCGAGATCTTCTCTAGGAGTAAAACGTGGTCTATAAGATCGAAGGCTTTGCTGAAGTCTGTATAAATAGCATGTACTTCCTCTCCGTCATCTATAGCTTGGGATATATCATTCGCAAAACCAACGAGATTGGTAGTAGTAGATTTCTTAGGTAGGAAACCGTGCTGTTCTGTATTAATACTCTCCTTTACATGCCAATATATTTTTTGTTGTACTAGTGACTCGAACACTTTACCAATAGCTGGAAGAATTGACACTGGGCGGTAGTTTGACGCAACATTTGCATCACCATTTTTATGTATCGGTGTTAATCGCGCTACTTTCCATTTAGAAGGAAACAACCCATCACGAAGTGACTTATTAAACATTGTCAACAGTGGCTTTGATATGTTTTCTGCGCAATTTTTTAAGAAAATATTTGGTATTCCATCTAATCCGGCACTCTTTTGGGTGTCCAATCGGTTAAGGGCAGTAACAATTTCAGATTCTACCAGGCAAAGACTACTAAAGGTCGAGCAATTTTCTTCAGAGTTATGAAGGGATGGACGCGGTGTGTTATTTATTGTGCTATAGACCGATTGGAAATAGTCAGAAAAAAGTTCACAAATTTCTTGGCCTCCGTTAGCGGTTTCACTTCCTAGTGACAGTTGATTAGGAATAGTACCACTGTTTCGTTTCAGATCATTTACATAGGACCAAATGTATTTAGGGTGTGTGCGAATTGTAGAGGCAGCACTCTCCTTAAATTTTTTAAAGCAGTCTTTTAACATTGTATCGTACCTATCTCTAAGGATGTCAAAAGACTCCTTGTCACGAGGGTTTCCATATAAGTGATACCTCTTGTGGTACTTGAGCTTCTCTCTAGAACATTTTATTAAAGCTGAGCTAAACCAGACAGGATAACGTTCGTTTTTTGGCGCACAAAGTGGCGTATACTTTTCTATTAGGGGCTCAAGTGTTGAGTAGAAAGTGTCTACCATTTCATCTAATAAAGTATTTACAATATTTATAATATGTACAAAATACACATGAAGCAGTTGAGCCATCTACACACCGTTGCAAACGATTTATAGATAGCTCAACTGATCCAAATCAGTACCAATCGGAAGCGTGCCCAAGACACTGGCTGCATTGCCGCGCTGAATAGCAATGCTGATTCGCTGGCCCAGATAATCACCAGCCCTCGGGTCACGCGTCGCTGCGACTAGACGCCCTGCAATAATAATAATAATTTCATCTACACTAACTATATTTTCCCATACTTTTGACCACTGTATTTTAGATAATTCTTCATTTAACACAGTGTAGTTGGTTTTGCGAAAGTTAAGTATTGCGACCTTTTTTCGTTTTATAGTTTTATACTTTTTAGATTGTGTTATTTTTATTTCCAGAGCAGGGTGATGCGAGTCTAGACTTGTTAGTGGCGATATGCACTCTGTGATTCTAACTCTATTAGCAGAGTCTGTTAGTACTAAATCTAGAGTTCGGTTCCTCTCATTTGTTATGTGATTACATTGGCTTAAATTGTTGAATACGATTTCATCTATGAATGTGTTTTCTACCTTACTGCAGTTTATATTAGAAGGAGCGCAAGCGGATAGGCTTGAATTATATTTCCAAACAATATTTGTCATGTTAAAGTCGCCTAATAGAATTGTTGAAGGTTTTTTTATTTTATTATTAAACACATTTGTAAAATTAGAGAAAAAAGATTCAATGTTTTCTTGACTAACCGCGGGGGGAGTGTAAACCGCGCATAGGTTCAAGGTTTGGTTACAAGTTCCGTTTCTAACCGTTACACTCACCCATAAATCCTCATATTCCGATTCCCACGAGAGCCGACGATTAGCTTCAAGTCTCTTGTGTACCGCTATACACACACCTCCTCCTTCTTTTTTTGTTAGAGACGAAATAGTAGAGCTGCGATCTCTCCTGAAAAGCATGTACCTATCGTCCACTACCTCGTGATCGAATATAGACGAATTAAACCAGGTCTCCGTAAGTACTATGACATCATATTGATTCTGCAAAGTTTTCATATAAAAATCTTCGGTTTTGGTTCTCAGGCCTCTTACATTTTGGTAATAGATATTCAACATGTACCTATGCCAGACAAAAAATATAACACTAGTTAATACCTAACACTTAGTATGTAAGTACCAAAAACGCGACGGCAGACACTACAGACTAACAAGAGCGTCTTCGTTACTGATCAACAGTGACTTCGAGGAAGCGTTTTTCCGAACAAAAATTTTGCCGTTCCGGACCCACAGGAACTCGTACTGCTTCTCCTTGGCAGCCAGACGCGCGGCCGCATGCAGCTTCTTGTTTGCCGGCGACAAGTGTTCGGCGACGTACACCGGCTGCTTGCTGCCCGCGAGGCCCAGGTGCCCTGAGTTCAACTTGTCTCTACTGTTCGTTCTATTAAACTTTTTTACCGCTGCTAGTATTTCGTCGCGAACGCGGGGGCTAGCTAGTTTCGCAATAATCGCTCGGGGTCTGCTTGATTGTTGATTTATTTTTGCAACGCGGTGGAAATCAACGATTTCGCTTTCATGAATATCCCTGGAGACAATCTTCCCGAGTTGCTTAATTGTAGACAACAGGTTCTCAGTTTTAGTTTCAGGAACGCACTGGATCTCAATATTGCATCCCCTAGACTGCTGCTCGATGTGGTTTAGCTGGCTGTTGATGACGCCAATCTGGGAACGAAGTATTTCGTTCTCTGATTTCAGATTGTCAATAATCTTAGACTTCTCGTTGACTTGATTCTTCAGTTCCTCAAACTGACCGTGCACGTAACTGATGCTAGCCTTAACCTCTTCAAACTCCTTATGTATTGCTCTATTTTCCGTCGTTATTTGTTCTCTTACTTGAGACAAAATAGTGGCCGTCGCTTCTTTCAGTTTTGTGTCGAAGTAGCTCTTTAACTCGTCCACTTCTGAGCCGCTAATATTGCTCGGTGTGGTAGGTGAGCTACTCGGGTACTGCGGCTGCCTTATGGGTGTGTTGGAGTTATCTTCTTTCTTCTCGGAACTCTTGCAGTCCGGACACTTCCAGTTCGCTTTCGCCTGCTTAGACTCTTTGTTGAAGTTTTCAGTGGATATTCCCAGACACTGGTAGTGATACTGACCAGCACATAAGAAGCAAGCCTTCGTGTCCGTCGCTTTTGCAAATTTATTACAAGCCTTACACTTCATATTTTCGTAGAAAATAATAGAATTAATCCAAAGGCATGAAATATGCAATGTTCCTTCTCAAAATAATACAGAGAGCTCTCAGTCGTGTACCACGTATATGATTATTTGGTCAGGCGCTAAGGGCTCAGGGCAGTATTGACCCAGGTCAGTTATTTCTCGACCGTGTTGTAGGTACTATTAGACACATGCACTAGTGATATGATTTCTTCCTTTATTTTTCACTTCACAGTCCGTAAAATAATGTGCAAATACCTGAAATGTCTCGGGCAAATAATCCGTAAACTTGTTGGAAATGGTTCACTGCACAATTATCGTTTTGGACATAGATATAATTTAATTTCTGCGGAGCGAACTTTTACACGTCCGATTGCTATTGTGTTTTTTGCAGCACTTCCTCTGCAGAATTCCTCTGCACGAGGCTCTTCCACAGTGGAGATGTGCAACTGTCTGCAACAGTACACAGGACGCTGCTCAGTGCTCAGCCTGCCTCTCACTCTACTGATCAAGGTAAAGTGCTAAAGTCAAGACCAATAACTTCTTTATAACCGAGCAGTTATCTCCAGTAGACTGCACCTCAATAGTTTTTGTATTAGAAATAGAACAAAATGATAACTTTTATGGTTTTTTGTGGAAACATCTTGTAGCACTGCTGCTGCTGTAGAAAACAAGAACTTCTTCTCACTAGTATGGACATAGTCATTCATGTTCGCGTGAGCTAGCTGTTCTGTCCGCGTCAGTTTGCGCAGTTGGACGCTGTCGATCGAACTCTAATCAGGCGATCTCGATCACTTTAATCTGCGGGACTGCAGCCGTTATAACTGCTCCATCACTGGCCCAAGAGCTTCCTCTCCACAGGCCATTCATTGTTTTCCGAAAGTAATAGGGTTCATCGTTATCGCGAGATCAAGATGTCTGTCAATTAGAGGCTGTCGTGAAATTATCTTTCGACAAGATATTAATAAGTATTTGCTTTTGGCTGAAGCAGCGATCTATCTTAGTGTAAGCAATTAGATACAAGTAGATCATTGGAATCATAACCAACATACATTTAGTCTGCGTGGTCGGCTAAAAGAAAACTCATGCGAATGGCCGACGTAGTTATTTTATCGCTTTTTAGATCATTCAAAAACTTTAAAGCCAAAATCTTCAGCTCTGAAGCACGAAAACTCTCATATAAAAATACCAGTAACAGTCATCCCATCCAGAAACGCAGCGTGGAGCATAGCATTATAGTTCATATGTACGTATAGGTAAGGTGCCCCGCGCCGAGCACTTCATCTTCTGCCGACCTTTTGTCTGTTTACGGTTAGAGTTGAGTGGTCCTGTCGTTACAAAGGTTACTACGCAAGTCTATGTACCATTATTTTATTTCCCTCAATGATTTTAGTGTACCTTTTAGTGTTGTAATTGCTGGTTCTGTACCTCCCTCGGGTTCCGTGCCCGCACCTCCATTAGCTTGTAATATCGGCAGCTCTGTACTGTACCTACTGTAATGAGATGACCGTGTCTCGCCCGAGTGATGAGGCCCCGGGGATTCCCCTCCTCGTAACGTCATCGACCCCTCAACTGTCGCTAGGCGAGCATCCGCCATTCCCATTCCCATTCCCATTCCCTAACTAAAGACTAAAGACTATCTTTGCTATTCGCGTTTTTCGAGATGGCGTAGTTTAGTTGTGAGTGCCCATAGCAGCATTTTACAATGTAACTATGTACCTACTTATGCTCTAGAATACTTCTGAAAATATATGTTATGGATATGGAATGGATAAACAGTTTGTGGTGTGTCCTTCTTACTTGTACAATGTAAATAAACACAAAGCAGAATAAAGGACTTTTCTAATTTCTATTTTCCATGTTCAATTTATTTCCACAGCTTAATAATATAATGTTGTAAGAGGCAGGCGGCGGCATCAAAGAAATCCGGCTTTACGCGGCTTCATAATACGATACGCTAGCATAAGTAGCAAAGGAGTTTCCAAATCTGTGTTTAGATCACGTTAAATTACTTAGGGCCGTAAGATCAAAAGCAGTTAAAACTACGGATTTCCTAAACTACGATCACATTTGATCGATGGCTTAATCTACTGTCATAAGATCAAGTCGAAAAATGAAGCAGATTAGATAAACTTCGATTAGTCCTAAACGCATGGCAACATTCTCGTATTTCGTTCTTTCGTTCATGAAAAAAAAGGTTATAATTAGTCAGTTTGACATATTCGACCACATCGACATTGACATACAGACGCAATTTTTGTCAAAGCCTTATTACACTATGCAATCTCAAGTCAGGCTTACTGATAATGATGTAACGTGACGAGTTGAGTTATTTCGAACTCAAGTTATTTGAATTGACTCGCATCGAGAACTTGCATGCATATAAAGTCATACAAGTGAAAATCAAGGATCAATTTCTCTAACCACTTACGTTGCATACGGACCTAGTTGAGTCAAGCCAATTGGCGGCTCGAATCAAGGTTCAGTTTAACTAAAATAATTAATTCGAGTTCGAAATAATTCAACTCGTTACGTTACATTACTGTCAGTAAGCCTGACTTCAAATTACATAGTGTAAGAAGGCCTTTTGGTTGTTTGTTTTGAATTTGAACTCTTGTTGTATGTAATGTTTTCAGCCCATGAAATAATTCGATATCCGAATAATTTTCCATTGCAATAGAGTTTTTGTATTTATAATCTCAAAACTACAACAAACGAATTACAATACAAATAGAAAGTTTAGTTCAAACAAACATCTGGTAGCCAGGCAACCATATTGAAAAAACGTCAAAAATGAGCGTTTAATCTTTGATTGGCAGTTTAACCGTACCCTCGGCCGAGTTTAAACTAATCGTTAGTTTAAGCTACCCATGGTCGATTAACTACCATTGATCTTATGAAATAATCGGAGACTGGAGATTAAACTCTCTTTTGTCGTTTAAACCACTATTGATCTTACGGCCCTTAATGGCGAGTTTGTCGGTTACATTTTACGTAAATTAAAGCGTGACTTTCTGCAAGGCGAAGTTTGTAAGTTGAATATCCACCGCCACATTTCCTTCAGCTTTACCTGCACAACTAAGCTATACCGCTCGCGCGCCGAGGGCTCAGCTCGCGGTGGCGACGCCAACAGCAGCCGCCGCCGCCATTTCCGACCGGAGATGTGAACCGCCGCCCCTCGCAGCCACAGTCTACATGCCTCTACACATCGGCTCTAACTATACAACGAGGAAAATAATAAACAACAACATTTGACAATCTAAAGTATGTAACTAGGTACCTATTGACTACTTTATCAATCGAATTTGTTTCGAATTTATCAATCAATCTGAAGTGCTGGATAATCACAAATCAAATCTGAAACAAATACAAAACCAATTCCTACCGGGACGCGACGCGACGAGTTCTTGCTTTTCTTGAATACAATTCTAAGACAACATTTTCCTCTAAACTATTTTATTTTATGTTTTTCTTTGGCATTACAGTACTTGGACAAATGTTAAGTATTAAGATTTCGGGCGTAGCTGTTTGACACGTCCGATTACCGATAGGAACTCTCTGGCTACATCAGGAAAACCACAGTGAAATGCTCAATTGGCAAATCGTTGTGATTCTGCCGGCGCAGTCTCCTTCATCTCGTGTCGATTTGAAGGGTAAAGGATCACGCTACCGCAATTGAATCTCAGAAAACAATGACGCTATAACTGTTCCCATACCCCTCTCTCTTCTACCCCCTCGCCCTTGCCCCTTCCGCCCGTCACAAACCTAATTCAACGTTAGGAGGATCGTAAAAATGCTCAAAAATGCAGAATGAGAGCCGCAATGTTTGCTTCAATCTCAAGTTTCAAGTTTCGATAGTAAGAGTTTCTAAACCGTCTCATCTAGCTCTCATTTGTAATAAGTATAAAATCATCCAAGTTAGTTAACTAGCGTACCTAATTACCCCTAATCAGTTTAGTTGGTGAACTCGCGCGACTCGTCGAGTTCCACGTAGGTAGGTAGGTAGGTGCTGGTTGATTACCCTCGGAGGCTGTAATCATCAAAACAGAATGAGTTATAATTTACATAAGTTTAGAAAACTCGTAATTTTGTGTTCCGGGACATCTCTGAACCCTTCCGCTCATAATTACCAAAACAATGAAAGCCGGCGCATTAACCTAATTGAATAACGTCCGTCACGTGGGAGAATACTAATAAAGTGTAACTCTTCCATAATGCTTCCCTCGCACTGCACTGCACTGCACTGCACTGCACTGCACTGCACTGCACTGCACCGCACCGCACCGCACTGCACTGCACCGCACCGCACCGCACCGCACTGCACTGCACTGACACGAATGTGACAGTTATTTTGATGCATCGCCGCCGCTGCCTGCCTGCTTGATGGTCTGAGGATTTACTGTGTAAAACAGTGAACGAAGGGGTTGACTACACACACACACACACACACAGTACACAGTACACAGTAATACTGCACAACAACGCGCTGAAGGCAGTGTGCCTACTCGACACTCGTAGCTTCCTTACAGTAATTACTTAGATGTAGGACACTAGAATAAAGATTTTAGTTGTGTGTAGTAACTGGCTCGACGTCCACGTCCACGTCCACGTCCACGTCCACGTCCACGTCCACGTCCACGTCCACGTCCACGTCCACGTCCACGTCCACGTCCATGGGTCAAACTCGTCTCAATATGCGTGGAAGTGCACTGTTGTTGCCCGTAGCACATCTCCGCTATACGAAATCATAACAACGGAATCGCAGTAATTTCGCCGTGTCTTCTCTGTATTATAGGAGAGCACTAGCGTGACTGCCTGCTCAAACGCATAAACTTGACTATAATTCTATCTCTTTTCCCGCGCGGATTCGTCGATCTGCTCCGACGCCGGCCACACTTCCGCGCTCCGGCCGCCATTTTGTTGCGGTGCCGCGTTGACTTCGCACGTGTTTGTGGATGTCGACCGCTCCGACGATTCCGCAAATCCAACTACACTTGATCGCAGCGGAATTCATTCAGCGGCCTCGCTACTCCAATATCGCGGCGGAGGTGTGCTACGGGCGTGTATGATCTGTGTCAGGTTTATGATAATACTTCCGCGTCGAATAACTCTTTTATTGCACGCGCTACTATGTACTGCCTGCGTACCCCGCGATGCATAGGTACCAGAAACGACGGGAAATGTAGACGTGTGATCGTTCCATTGCTGCTTTTGTCAATTCGTGGTACAAACAGATTGTTTCGCTAACTTACTGTTTATAACTAAACTACACACCTGTACTTAGTTAGCGCTAATACCTATTCAAGAGGTAAATCTAAATTAAAACTCCGCCATGTACCTACTCGCAGCTAATAATAAAAATATCGAGATGTCCCCTGGGTAGGTAGGTAGGTAGGTAGGTGTCTAAGCCAGTGCTGTTATAGCTCGTATAACTCAGATGTGTGATAAAAGGTAGTGCGCGCGCTACGCTACCTTCCATTACCTGTTCTGGTTCTGGGAGGCATTCCGAACAGTTGAGTTGAGGTGCCTGCACGTTACATTGTAGCCATGCAGTGCAGTGTGCAGTGTGGCGGCTGAATGAGAACATAGCCGTGTCACCCTTCCATTACCGGCGGAGTAGCTCTCCATCTCCAGTGAACACGCATTACAAAGCGAACACAATGGACGGCGCGGCTGCACCTTCGTGTCCTGTCGTACAATACAGTAGAGTAGAATACAACTACAGATCAAAATAAGAGTGCTGGCTTCCTGCGGTTTAGAGCTATTTTCAAGAATCTAAGTGAGTTGTTATTTACCTAAAATATAGCAATTATAATATCATTGTACCTGTAGGACGTAGGACCTGCGTATCAAGAGAATGTAGAGAATGTAGAGAATGCACGTTCTCTAAAATATATACCTACCGATTCGAATTTAAAAGTTTTAAACATGAAACGCTTGCACTTTCAGATTGAACACAAGAAAAGTGTTGACTCCGCTGTTGGCTAACCAGTTCGATTTAGCCAGGGGAAAGGGGAAAGAGTCGGTTATTGCGTGGTTATAAAGGCTTGCGAGGTCTATGTTCTCACAGGACAACTATTTATTAAAACTAACATTTGATAGAATACATAAGTTTAAACTTTTTATAAGGTACGTAGTTTTATAATATTTTTGCCGTTGAGTCTTATCATAGCTTAGAATGTCAACTGCCGGGTAAGTACTTTACGAGAATCCCGTCTAGAATGAAATATTTCGCACTAAATATTTTTTTTTCTTCAACCAAGATTTTTTAATAAAAAATCTAAGTATGAGGTTCTTTTAGTTAAGTTTTAAGCTTTCATTAGATACCACACTCAATGGGGTATAAAAATATTTTTGTTGCCATATCCCGTTTGACCCCCCTTGATAGTAATTTTCAGAATATTTTTTCCACATGCAAACTCTCATATTGGGTTGTGATAAACTGTTACTATTCCAAATTTCAACTCTCTAGCTTCTACGGTTCAGCTCTGGTGGCGTGTGTGTGACAAACAGACGGACACCGGAGTGAGGCTGTTCCGTTTTTCCAAAACTGGACCGGAACACTAAAAACAGTCATTCAGTAAACTGTAAAACTCTGACTCTCTGACACGCAATTATGTAGCTATGTACTTACGATGACAGTAACATTTTTGATAGCGCTGAAGTAGAGCCTTTATAAAATGACACATGAATATGAAAAAGGGCCATTTGGCACACTTTCGTACAATATACATTTATTTATCGGCACTAGAAAAGTATTGTTGGCTCTCTCAGTGTGTAGACTCGTGTGCCGGGACCGGGAGGTTCGACTCGGCAGTCGGCAGTCGGGAGGGAAATATTTATTACCGTCGGCGGAGCTCATCAGCTGATGCAGCGGTTCCCGTGTCCGCCTGCCGGACGCCGGACTAAAGCTTCTGACACTGTTCAAATATGCTCGTGTAAAATCAACTTTATTTCGCTGGCTTTAGGCTTGATAAATCTTTGTAGTTTTTGACTCATATTTTGCAAGCGGGTCAATTTACTTTTAGAAAACACGCAGGACCTGGCTGCCGGTTGATGCGCGTCAGCGCAGCGCAGCGCACCACGAGTACCTACCTAGTCTAGGGCATGCAGTACCGGTACTATTCTCAGTACCGGTAATTTTCGGCCGGTACTGGACCCGGTACCGGTAATTACCGGTACTTTCGATACTTTCGATACTGACTGGATTTTCACTAAAAAAGGACTAAAATGAAGTAAAAACCTATAAAAATAGAGAACTTTGGTTATTTCTAATTGTATTATTACACTGGCAGCCTAAATTAGTTCACTGGTGGACATTAAGGTACACCATAGATTTGCGGGAAAACCGATTTTAAGCGTTCTTTATCTACTGACTTTACACAATCGATACAAAGTCGTTGGTTCTTTGGCTGTGTGGTCATTCTTCGCACTTTCACGTGGCTCCATGCTATAATATCTTTACCCCAACGAATGTTAGTTCTACTAACTATGCGCCTTGCGCCAAAATACAATTCCTCCTCTTCCTTATTCGTTTTTCCGTTGTTAGGGATCGTGACTCCGTGCATGGCATCTTTGGATAGCTTTTTTCCGTCTGTCACGGGTCACGATCTACGGCTTGATAGATCGCGATGCTGACGGAAGTTTCTAGCTGTTCGGACACCTGGTCAGACCAGCGCTATGGGCTCCTCTCTCTTGCTTTCCGTTTGGCCTGTTATCAGAAGTTTCTCCATGTTTTCCGCATTTCTGCGCGCACCATGTCTGTACAAGTATCCGGTGAAGGCAAATGGAAGACAGACACTGGGCACGTTCTTTAGTATAAATACGTTGGTTCTTTTGTCATTGGCTTTCATGGTTTACGTTTCAGTACCGTAGAGAAATGAGGAGAAGACCAGTGTGCGAATCACGTGAACCTTCGTCTTCTTCTGAATGTTGCTGTCTCTCCATATTCTGTTAAGTTGGTTCATCGCTGTCTGATGAGCCCAGGTATGGGACTTCTTCGACAATTTGATACTCTTCCGGTGCATCCGACAATTGGATGGACTTAATACGATCGACAATCATTAACTTGGTGTTGTTTTTGTTAAAATCAGGCTTAGATCGGCACTAGCCGACTTTAAACGCTGCCTTAGGGCAACCATTTCGGACTCCGTGGATGCGAGCAACGTATGATCGGCGTATCGTAGGTTAGAAATTTTGACGCCTCCAACTTTAACAATGATTTTCCAGTCATCTCAGGTCTAACGCAGGGTGGGTTCCTATACCTATTGTATAGCATGGGTGAAATGATGCATCCTTGTTCTACTCCTTTCTCAAAAAAGAACGGCTTAGACGTGCAATTCCCCAAAGTTATAAGTAGCATAGCTGGTTTCATAAAGGTTTCTGATGAGGGCCTCTATATATTTGGGTACTCCAGATTCCTCCAGAACAGATCAGAGGTGTTGCCATCTGATACAGTCGTGTTTCAGTTCGTGTTGAAAACCAATAAATAGTGACTATGGCTCAGTCCTATAGTCTTCACTGGTAATCAGGCCTTTGCATCTAATCTAGATAATTTATACAGCGTCAGGGGCCACTTTTCACACTATGAACGGGACGCTGCATGCAGTGCTTGGGACATGATTTAGATGAAGTAGGCTTGCTCAACACTTATATCATCCTCTCAGCTTAATTGGCCTTACCCACAAGAAAGACAAGGTCGATATGTTTAGTTAGGTAAGGTTTGGTGACCTCTTTATACAATGTTGGACCTAACTATTAAAATATTTTGACTCAAATCAATAATAGCGGTAAACAACTCTGATAATATTACTCGATATAACGTTTTCTATGTTATTATTGCGTCAAAACATCTTATAATTCAAAAAGTATGATGAAACTTTACCCAGAGTGTATGTTTTTAAGTAACAAATCGACAATAAATAACAGAAAAGTTGAGTATCGAAAGTATCGAAAGAACCGAGACTGGCTTCGTGAGTACCGGTACTGGAATTTTTCAAAAGTACCGGTAATTCCCGGTACTTTCGATACCGAGAATTACCGGTTGCATGCCCTACTACCTACTACAACTGTGTGTGATGTGATGTGACATCCTACTAATATTATAAATGCGAAAGTTTAGATGTTTGGATGTTTAGATGTTTGGATGTTTGGATGTTTGGATGTTTGGATGTTTGGATGTTTGTGTTTCAATCACGTCAAAACCACTGAACCAACTTGGATGAAACTTGGCATATATATAGTCCGTAACCTGGATTGACATATAGGCTACTTTTTATCCCGAATAATTAACAGGATCTACAAGATAAAATGAACGAAAAGGATTAGCAGCGCCAATTGGCAAGAGGATTTCATTGTCATGTCATGTCACGTCAGTTTGACAGGACGTAGTACTACCTCTTTGGTCTAACAACTAGCGTTTGACATTCCAGTAGGTACGAGTTCGGTGTAATGAGGTGTATTGTCAAGTTTCTCAAAGAAGTATCCACTCGGTACACGCACAGATAATATAATGTACACGGAAACTGTAGACACGTACGAAGTCGCGGGTAACTGCTAGTGTAATATATACTACAGCCACTACACAGCTAATAGCTTATTACATACTCATAAGAAAATAACAGTACTTAACCACTGTATTTGTGAGTGTGTAAGTCGACTCGAACAGCAATAATGTATTGCGTTACATGAATGTGCATGTAAAACTAGTCTTTACAACTTTATTTATCCAATTTGTGGCTGGACGGCCGGCACCGGCCATTGTGCTCATCGGAACGAAAGAGCGCGCTTAATAATGTACTGCCTCCGCCCACCTCCGCGCCGCCGCCGCGCCGCCGCCGCGCCGCCGCCGCGCCGCCGCCGCGCACGGCTCAGGAAGGGCGGCGTGGATTAGTAATGAGGAACATGGACCATGAACCGAACCTGGCCATTTGGTAAATAGAAAATAAGCGGCTGTGTTTTGTGCTGCCTGTGTGAAGGGCTTGTAAAGTAATGAACGTGAATTTATATATTTTAAAGCGATACTAAACCTACGAGTATATAGGTAATGTATCGCAGCCAGCGGCCGCGCTAGTTATCTTCGGTTTATGTTTGTACAATAAAGATGGATGTCGGTTTGGTCAGTTTTACAGCCTTACTGGGTCCTTTATGGCAAGAACTCAAGCATCAAGAGAGCGCTAGTCACGTTACAAAGCCTTTATTATTGAGGAAACGACTTGAATGGCGTCGATCTGTTGGCGAGAGCACGCGACGCCCTGACGACGACGCGACGGGCGGAACCAGCGCGATTGATAATGTCGGCTCGTCACAGTTCAACGACAAACGATCTGTCATCTGCCCTCCTTCCCTCCCCAAGGTCAGAAGCATCGATTACGGCATAACACTCACTGGACTAACCCGCAAACCCACTTCCATCACTCACTTTCATACAATTCGCGAAACAAAACGACTCGAATCCATATACCCGCCGCAGTAACACGGATTTCATAAAACGAAAACTCACTCCCTTCTGCCTTAGTACCTACAGCTCGAACCAGCATCGCTATATATATAAATCTACAAAATGTATAAGCACATATTATATCAGATAATTCACCAGCAATAAGTTTGGAAATCCTATTAAGTAGGATCGCATCGAGAATACGATTATCCGTGTTAGAATGCACCACAATAATGAGTTGGCATGCATTGCATCTTTGCATCACACAACTGATCGAGTTCCCCCCCCCCCCCCGCCCCGCAAGGGCGGCAGAGGGGAGATGTAGGCTGTTAGCACGGAGCAGCTTCCAGGAGAGTGAACAACTGGGTAATTTATCCAGTGCCTTTGTCACACCTTGCTCGGGGGATCGGGTCAATATGAAAAGTAAATGATGTTTGCCTGCACTTCAAATAATTTACTTTATTATGTAGAGACTGTCGGGTAAACATTAAACTGAGCTTTTGCCGTGATTTCTGAATGGCCAAAGGAATAGCCGGATATTTACTAATGAGTCTTGTATGTAGGTATGTTTACAAATTAGTTACATTTTACAATTAATTTTGTTTTGTATAATTTATAAGTTAAAAAACTGGAAAACCGACTTCAATTCGACTACCAGCTTCACCATCAGATGATGATGATGATGATGACAGTTCATTGGGAATGTTCTAGTCACTATAAACACCACATAAAAGTCACAGGAAAGCAAAATACGCAATTTCGTGCACGTGGTTGGTGTTGATTCTTTAGAGGAACAACTGGTGGGTTTTTGCTTTTCTCCAATTAAATGCGGTTTGAATGTACAAACTGGGTTTATTGACAAATTTAGAAAAATGTAAAAAGTTAGGTGTGCACCACAAGGGTCCATCGTTGCTAGCAGTAAAATGGTAGGCGCTACGCCACAACTTGGCATATTACATCGTTGCTAGCAGTAAAATAGTAGGCGCTGCGCCGCGCCGGGCATATTTTTTTCAGTTATTTCTATTTATAACCCAAACTACTCAACCGATTTTGATGAAAATAAAATGGGACCAATCTGGAAGTATATCCTTTCAGATGAAATAGGAATTTTTGAAATCGGTTCATAAATGACGGAGTTCTGAGGTAACAAACATTAAAAAAAAAAAAAAAAAAAAAAAAAAAAAACATACAACCGAATTGAGAACCTCCTCCTTTTTTGAAGTCGGTTAAAAAGGAATAAACGCGCATATTTAAATGGCCTCTACTAAACGAACCAACTACAAGCGATTCTTTTTTTTATTATACGCAATTCTACAAATCACAGTTGTGGTCCGCGAGTCGTGTAGAGTTCGTAGTAGCAATAGTGTAGGACACAGCACTAACCAGAGCCAATCAATAATGTTGTACGCAGCGCAGCATGATGGCCGCGCGCCAGCCGCCACTTGGCACATCCCTGCCGCCTGTCTCCGAGTCACGAGTCCCTACCGCCACATAAGCATGCCACGCTGGAGGTACCACCGCCTACTTCTTTATCTATGACGAACAACATTGCCGTTGGCCCAAAGAACCTTTGGCCACAATGGCTCAGCACACCATGTCGAATCAAGTACATGTAACTTTAGTATTTTGAGCATTTCACATGTCACGCCTACTCATACTCACTCGTTACTTTGACGCCCGTTTTCACTAACGACGATCAAGAAGTCGCCTAACTAAGTAACGCCTAGTTTAGGCAATTCCCTAAAATAATTTTTCCTTTCACCAATCGATTTTCACTAGTTGAATCCTACAATAGGAGTTGCCTAAATTTTTGACAATTGTCTATGATTTTGTTTGGTTTTGTTGTCAGCATCGAGTGTTTGACGTTTCACTGATGTTATGAGTTTAGGTGAGTTGCCTAGCATTCGATGTCCTAACTTTAGGCAACGCCTAGCGTCGTAGGCATCACCTAAAGGTTGGTGAAACGTTTTTTTGCTCTAGGCAACTCCTTAACATTTAGGCATCCGATTTAGGCGTCGCCTAGGTTTAGTGAAAACGGGTGTGAGTGCTTCTATTATATAGCTACTATTGACCTTATTCGCATTTCAAATATGCGCCGTAGGGTAGGTAAGGTAGGCCTTATAGTTGTTGTTATCAAATAAATGAATGTGGCGCAATCAGAGATAAGTAGACTAAGTATTCCAACTATTATTAGTCTGCAAAGATTGCTTAGTCAGCTAAATTAGTCGCGGCATCGAGAATGCTTACACATTCCGTTGAAGTGACCAAACAAATTGAAAGTTTCAATTAAAAAGTCCCGAGTGCTGGCATCTGATGGAGCCATCATTGGATTTAAATGGAACTCCATTAATTAGTTTCCGAGGACTTCGGCCATCGGCGGTCTGACCACCAAGTGTAATATACCTATGTAGGTGATGGAAATCATAGACGATTGTTACAATTTTTTACCGTATTTAGTCAAATATTTTATTTATTTATTAAAATTAAAATTTATTAAATTCACAAAACAGATTACAATCAATTTAACATTGAAAACATTTCATTACATACTTCGTATTGATCTAGATTTGTATTCAATTTTATTAATGAATATAAAATGATTACAGTGTTAAATGTACATTCAATGTTTTTAACTTAGTTAAAACTACCCGCAATAACAATCCCAATGAATGCAGAGTGAGCCTCGCGGCGAGGAGGCGGAGGCGGAGGCGGAGGCGGAGGCGGAGGCGGAGGCGGAGGCGGAGGCGGCTCCTCTTACCTGCGCTATTGTGATCATCTGCCGAGCTTTACTAAACTTTAATAGGAAAATTAACATAGTTGACTCGCTGTTGATGTAGGTACGCCTCCTGCCAGTAAGTACGTACGGGGCGGCTGCGTGAGAGGACAACGTCATCATCCCCCATCGCCAGTTAGTTCCGGTTCCTATACTAACATACTTAGTCATAGAGTTGGCTGCGCGATCTCACAAAACTGTCGAGCAGCGATTTGGACCAATAATATGTAGGTGCTCCACTGAGGATGGCATGTCGATGACGTAGTAAAGGGGGGGGGGGGTGGGGGGGGATACGGGAACATGATGAGTGAGTTTCTCCTTTATCACGCATCGCGGGAAACGGGAAAAACATGCGAATCCCCCTCGACATCCAATTAACTATCAGATGTAAATCAAATGTGTGTCCTCGGCGAAACAATAATCCCGCCGTATTCCATCCGATCCCCTCTCCCGTTGCTTATGAACAAAAGTATTTATACATCACACAATTCCAACCTCTATTTTCGAGTACGTAAAGTCGAGTTTCACATGATGGTTTCAATGGCAGAAGTGGAAAGTTGGTGATGGCTTGTACCTGGGTAGTCGTGCGAGGCCCGCGCCACGCGTTATAATTTAATTTGCAAGTTTAATTAATTTTAACCTTTTGAAAGCGCGATGTTTTGCATTATTCATATTTGCACTAGCGCTGGCCGCGGGTTCGCTCGCTTTCCACCTCCATGTTGAATGGTTTAATCCTAGTTGGGACTCACACATGTCAAAGTAAACTTAGTAACTAAAAAGCAGTTGAGCGTTTAATATCGAGTGGTTATATACTTATGCTGGAAAACAGGTTTTCATTATTTCCTAGGAGCCCCAGCACGCGCCGCTGTAAGCGCGGTGCAGCTTTTGTGCTAAATTAAAAAGAAATAGAACTTGACATAAATTCCAGTCGCCGTGAAAACTCCACTCCGGCAAGCGTCCAGTAGAACCTTATTTAAATACGAATAAAAAATAATTGTGCATTTTCTTTAGAGTTTCTTGTAAAATAATGTTTAAAATAAATTGTGCTTTGCTGCAGAGAGAAGATTTGTCCGGCTCGGACCGATTCACTGACCCCTGTTAGTAAACTGCACATAAACGTGCTGGAGTCTCACGTGCTTGTATCACTACACTAGGACTAATGTACGATGTGTCAACATGCAACATGCAACACCCCCTCATCAGAAAACAGCAGATGATGCAAAAATATGTTTCACTGCAGAAGCCCAACCTGAGTAGTTACAGAATGAAGAGTTGTGGAGCCACTGGTGGCCACTAGTGGTCACTGCGCCAATATACTTACGAACCGAAACGGTCATGCAGAAAAGGGAAGGAGAGAAATAAAGTAAATTGTTGCGGTGTAGTTACCGCCATTAGCTTCGTTGTTTGTCCCGCAGAGAAACTGGGAGAATTGAATCGTCTGATACAATGGACCAAGTGCTATGAGAGCCAAGCGGTTAAGTGATTATATTTTAGTTAAATTTTACTTTTTTTTATAAATACAAGGTACATCCATGAGCGTCAGCGTAAAGTAATAGGTGAGGTTCGTTCAGTTTTAAATGATGTGGTGTCTGCTAATGTGGTCCGCTATAAGTGTAATACCTAAAACGGTACCTAGTCAAGCAAAAGCAATAACTTTATGATTTCGTTATTCGGTTGGAGGCATGTGAGGCGTGTCTGGATCTCCGGCGGGTTGCAGCGCTGTCGGAGTATTGACCTGGACTACCACGGATAACTAGAAACAAACAGTTGCTTGTGACATTTGAGTTACACTGCGCAGTTGCCTAGTGTGTTGTGTGCACGGTTTAATGTTGAGAGGCTGCGCGCGGCCGCTCAATGTAACTGGAAACGACATGGTGAACCTTCGACTACTGTTATGTGTGATGATACCCTGGCTCTATCGTAGCTCCTACGGTTGGGATAATTCGTTGAATGGATCTGTGCGCTATTACGTACGGCTCTAGCAAAGTTATCGAGCTGCTTCTCTGCGGGTGCGCCATGCATGCTCAACACAATGCGGGTGCAGGTGCGGTACTGTACTAGCTATGTGCCCGCCGAGCCCTAACTCCCATTCAGTAATTGCTTACTACAAATTAATAATTTCAATAATTAATAATAATTAATTTTTAATTTAAATTATTAATTTTAATTGTTTATTACAAGCCTTGTAATAAACCCTTCCCGAGACCCTAAATAACGAGACTCGCCTACAAATTCCCGCAGATTATTATAAATGCAAATATTTGTCCGTTGCTAGATTGTTAATATTGTACGGCTAAGTTGGGCTATAGCTACTAACTGCTATCTAGCCTGGGGCCCGGCTCCGCCTGAGATCCTACTAACTGTGTTGGTAGCTGTGGCGGCACGAGCGCGATTCTATGCTTGGACAAATAATAGACACGAGGGTGACCGTGATTAATAATTCTGAATTATTCATAAACTGTGACGCAACGGAACAGGTTCCTTGAAAAGTATGCCAACGTCCCGCCAGCACCACGCCAACGTCCCGCCAGCGCCATGCCAACGTCCCGCCAGCGCCGCCGTCGCGGACGATCGACACCCCACGCCACGGGAAAGACCGAAATACATTCCGGACCAAAAGAACCATGAGAAGATACTGTTCCTCATAGAACATGGTCACAGTGCTAAAGAAACAGCTGAATCACATCAATGAGAACTCGAGTAGGTGGAGTAGGTAGAGTAGGTAGGTGCTGCATGACTACGCATGTACTCGCCTCAACATGTAAGTAGGTACCTCAGTTTTATGATGTTTATAAAACGAGTATTGTGTGTACTTACTGAAACGTCGTCTCCATACGACACCTCGGTCGGTCCCATCTATTGGACTGTCGTACATCTATTGGACTGTCGTAATGGCTAGTCAATGATATAATGTTTTTTCTAATTCACTAATGTTAGGGCAATATTGTTGAGTAACGACTGATGGCTTTGTTCTGCATCAGGCTGTGCGTCGCTCCCATGGCGCGCAACGGCCATTTGTCACCGCGATACCATCGCGCCGGATTGCGTCCTTTGTCCCCTCTCTAGAGGAACCTCACTACTGTACCTAGCACGTCACTAGCTACACTGCAGGCACCACCGCGCGCTCCACAGGCGCAGCCGGGTGAGACAATATAATAAAGTGTATGCACGCACTTTGCTCTTGTCATGTAGCTAGGTATTTTAAATTAGAAAAAATACACAGTGATCAAATTAGATTTCAGTCCGAGTAGGTACCTACATTGTAGTGAATTAACTATGTATGTATGTATGGTATCCTTCCTAGCCTAGACTAGCCTAGCCTAGACTAGCCTAGCCTAGACTAGCCTAGCCTAGACTAGACTAGCCTCACGAATAAGTTTAAAACTGTTAAAATAAATCAGTAAGTAATGAGTAAATGTAAAATTTTTGTCATTTTGTAAATGTTTATTATATTCATTTGTGCATTTGTTTATTACAGAATATTAATATACCCTTTCTAAAATGTTTCGAAATATAATTGAGAAAAATGAAATGAAACCATAACAGTAATTTTGTTACAGGTCTGACCCTCACCTCCCTCCCTCCCTCCCTCCCTCCCACCCCTGGCGAGAGGGCGAACAGGGCACATTTGAGGCAACATTACAGGGGGGTGAGCACGAACAGATCTGACGCGCTACCTAACCCGAACGTATTCGAGTCACACTGCGCGTCGACGTCAGATCGGCTGCGGAACGTTGCAGCGTCGCCGCGCAGTGTATCTCGGATACAGATTCGTGCTGAGGCCTCAGGACAGCGGAACTGAACCCCCATGGAGTACAACTCCACAAAAAGGCAGTAGGTAATGTGCAGATCGCGTGAAGCAACCGTTCTACGTGACGTAGCACGTATGTACTTACGTAGTACTCGCAGTACTCGCAGTACTCGCAGTACTCGCAGGCCCACGAGGTGAGCTTTTTATGAAAAACGACTTATTCCGACAATGGAATTATTCCTTATTCCTTTGCAAATAAAATGTTCTGTTCTGTAGGAAGGCACCTTAGCTACCGTGTTGGTTATTTTATTTTGAATCAATGACCCTTCTTTGTATTGCAATGAGGTCTAGAATTGAGTGTTCCGAACTAAAAGTTTTGAAATATCTTTGTAGCTAAGATCTCATTATAAAATGAATCTCGTCGAGGTGTTGGTGTTGGTGCGCCTTGCTTTTACTATAAAATAATTCTTCAGAGCTATAATTATAATTATAAGACGCGCTCAAAAGAACCTCAACGAAGCGGTCGTTACACCGCCGCTAGTGCTAGCGAGATTGCATCGTAGGCACCACGTAGCCACGTAGCCACCACGTAGCACCGCCGTAGTTACCGTACCACAGTAACAAACTAAAGAACCGTATTTACAGTTACATTTTTGTGACGAAACGCTTCGTAGCATCGTAGAACCTGCGTAGCACTTCGTAGAGCTATCGTAGGCCCTGCGTAGCACTTCGTAGAGCTATCGTAGGCCCTGCGTAGCACTTCGTAGAGCTATCGTAGGCCCTGCGTAGCACTTCGTAGAGCTATCGTAGGCCCTGCGTAGCACTTCGTAGAGCTATCTAAAAAAACAATTTTATGAAAAAGTAGATACAAAGTCTCGGATAATGTTAGTGTCGTAAATGTTGTGCAGTAGACTAGACCTTGTTAGTACATAATGAACATGATTTGAGTTTAATTTCACCCTCACTCAGTTGACGTGCTCAGTGAGGTAATGCATCACTATAGGCAAAGGGTACCACTTAACATCAGGTGGACCATCTGATACAAAAAAATTCAGGAGTCAGGATCTTTTATTGAATGTACCTTCATGTATTAAGTTGTAAAAATGTTAGCAATACTCGTACTCAGTGTGCAGTGTGCAGTGACGCTACTGCTACGTAGTGGGAACTCGTACTAGCCGGCAGCTCGTCGGGTTCCGTGGAAGCCTCGCTCGGCGCCAAACAAAATGCCGTAAAAGCCTTTCTGAGTACGTTTTAAGTATTCATTTATTGATTAGTGGGAGCCTGCAGCCGGAAGCTGAAATCTTACTTCCGTTTGCAATATTCTCATGTTATTTCTTTCATTCAGCAACTATTACTATTCCAATGAACACTTGTACGAGTATACTGACGAAGCTTACATCGGAAGCGTCATCGCGAGAACGAATCCATTACTGGACGTACTTAGGCTTATCTCAAATAATATAATATTATCCATAAAAAAAACTATTTTGGGCATTTTGCGTCCAATTCATTGAGCGTGGGGCACTTTGCACTTCAGTAAGAGAGCGTGCATGGTTTCCAAGACATTTAAGTATTTATACATGACCCGGAATGCTGTTGACTGTGTATAGAACATCAAATCTAATAAAGAGGGCTTCTACTCAACTCCCCAATAAATAAGCCCTCGTATTGATGAGAGGGTAGACTGGTCACGTGCGCCCCTCTCCACTCCCCCCCTCCCGGAGGGGGGGGGGGGGTGGACTGTGTTATCGCGCCGCTAAGCTAAGCTTTGCTCAAATACTTATAAACTTATTTCATTGAATTCATCATTAGATCGAAGAAGATATTGCCTCCTCGTACAACTCCTAGCTCGGCATTCTGTACACTTTGTCTTTCAGCTCGTGATCCTCATTCAACAACTTATATTTTGTAACGTCGACCATTGTTCAATCAATGGAGCTGTCTACTACCGTCACGTCACGTCGCGTCGCGTCGCGTCACGTCCCGACCGTCACGTCGCGTTGCGATCACCTACAAATGTAATGAAATCGTAGAACACTGTAGATTCTCTTCAGACTAACAAATTGGTAAAGTTATCAGCGAGTGATTGAAAGCCGCCAGACGGTGCGACTCCGGCCAATATTGATCTTCCAATCATTTTGACAGACGTAGCTGAAGAGCTAACTCACTTGACTGCAGCTCGAGGACACAGCGCAATCATCAGCCTCAAAATGATCTAGTTGTTTCCAGAAGGAAAGGTCCTCTCCACACCGCTCCGGGGCCCCCCGCGCCATCTCCACGATGCGAGCGGTTCATTGTGCGGGGGGTCATTCTACACTTACATGTTCAGTGAGTGAGTGCTCCTGTAGAAGAGGTGCAGCACATCAACTAAAAGAGAGTGCGCTAGCTGCTATCTTTAATGCCATAGCTAGGTCTCTTAATTAGTTCTCACGAAATAAACCAAGTTTCCTTCTTCAAAGCATTTCTGTGTCTTGGTCAGCGAGCGTAGCGCCTTGCGTTACTAAGTATCTATTTAGCTGTTAAACAGGTTTAGCGATTCTGGTGCAAGCCGCCCTAAGTAAGTAAAAATAAATGTATTACATTTCTTTCCATTTTGAGTTTTGCCGCGTTCTGCTCTGTCGGTAAATATCTAAACTTTGAAGATAAAACCAAATACATTCAAGATGGCTGAACGGTGTGAGAATTTTGCATAACCGCAATGAAAGATATATTGGGAACAATAAAACTAAAGGAATTGCCATAATCAACTTAAATGTAGTTTCTTTGTTTTTATCACATCTCTAAAATGTAAGTAAAGATAATATCGGGCTTGTTTCATAAGTTCTCGAGACCGAACGTTGTTAATCCAAGCAAGCAAACGCAGAATACTTAATTGAACCATTGGACAGAGCTCTACCAGGAAAAGCTATAGCAAATAATCCTCTGCTAATACATGAGTTACACTGCGCGTCCGCCTTGTGAATTATGCTCAGCTTCTTGTGGGGTCGCTGCATTGCGCGTAATGTAAATCTAAACGATAAAAAAAATCTTCGTTTATTATTCTGCGTGGTCGACAAACAGACTGAATCACATCGAGGAGAAGTGAATTATAAATTGGTGAAGCGAGCTCTCCAGAGGTGGAGGGAGGGGGGGGGGGGGGGGGGGTAAAGGTAGGGGGGAGGGAGTGTTTGCAAAGATAATTGTCTAGTTGACCTCCGACTTTGTATTTTCAAAGTGATTCTTGGTGCTTATTCTTTTTTTTCATCGTCAACGAACATCAGCTGCCCCCGTATGCCAATCTTTTGCTGTCAACTTATATTTCACTGCCCAGTGTAATTTCTTTAGGTCACGTGGTACTATAACTATGAGTTAGTATGAACTGACCATGATTTAAAACTTTGCAGTTCAACTTTGATTGGCATACCCCTGCTGGTGTCCTCCAAACCAAAGAATAACATCCGCTTTTTTATAAAAACTCAGTAATATTTTTGAAGGCTTCATGCCATTTGAACATTCTCATGTTTTTGAAAACTTTTATAACTGTTTGGTAGTGTGAGTGTGAGGGATCATTGGCATCTCCTGAGCCCATTATTTACTAGCACAGCGACAATGCCATTCGTAAAAATTAACGCATATTTTGCAACTAAACAAACTAGCAACACGCGGTACAACGGTGCGGTGCGGTGCGGTGCGGTGCGGTGCGGTGCGGTGCCGCGGTGGTGTAACCGCGTAGTTAACCGCACTCCCTCCCCCCTCCGCCTCGTTCACCTCTCGCCCCTCCCCCTACCCCTGTACCGGACCTCACGCGATCGGACTGATCCAACAATTTCCTATAAAATTGTCATCTGACGTTTCAAAGTGATTCTTCTGAATCCTACCAAGACAAAAACTCTTGTATTGGGATCGAAACATCAAATTAGTAAAATTATCTTGGCTGATCCAAAGGTGCAAGTCGATGGAAATATGATAGAGCGGGTTTCAGAGGTCCGTAATTTGGGACTGTTGATGGATGGCTCATTGCGTTTTGAAAGTTATGTCCTTCAGACTATTCGTAATTGCTTTTATAGGTTATCAGTTTTGTACCGGGTACGCGAATATCTCAACACTGAATTGCGAATCACCTTATGTGAATCACTTATTCTTTCTAAATTAAATTATGTTGACAATGTATTTGGCGAATGCTTGTTAGCCCGTTCAAAAAAACTGGTCCAGCGTGTGCAAAATGCGTGCGTCCGTTTTTGTTTCCCGATTCCACAAAGAACCCACATTTCTCCATATATCAATAGTCACGGCCTATTAAACATGAAATCACGTCGCGCTTTTCATTTTGCGACTCTTTTGTTTGGTATAATAAAAGGCCAAGTTCCAAAATACCTACATGAGAAACTTGACTTTTCTGCCCGTATTGTCCGTCTAGCTATACGCTTAATTTGTCCGCGCCATCGAACGACCGCATTTCGTGGCAGCTATCGGTATGCTGCTACGAAATGCTGGAACAATATACCTCCTCCAATTAGAAATAAAGATTCAGTTTATGCATTTAAAAACTCCCTCAAAAAACACTTGTTAGATTTGCAAAAATCTGTTCTATAAGCGGTCGTTCTCCACCTCATGTTAGTTTTAGTTTTAAAGCACTATTTTGTAATTTTGTAGTTTTAAAATAAGTGAATTTTAGTTTTGTGTAAGTAGGAACTCTTATTTTATCCGGTTAATTGTGTTTTCATTTTTGTTTGTATTTATTTGTTTTATTTTATTTTGTAATTATAATAGAGATGTAGCGAAGTTAGTTATATGTTGTTTTCTGTTAGTAGAGTAAGTAAGTATTTGTAAAAAGTGCGTGTCGCAAAGGCTGTGCGCCACTCCACTCTCGGCACCCCTGAAAACCAGCGCTAAAGGAGCCACCGTGCACCTTTAGCATTTGCTGAGTGGGTTCCTTTTTTACGCATGTTATCGTTTTATTATTAAGTAAATAAGTATGTACCTTATTGTGTGTTGCGTAAAATAAATAATTTCTATTTCTATTTCTATTTCTATTTCTCAAAGTAATCGTTATGATTTTTAGTGCTCCGATCCAGTTTTGGAAAAACGGAACACTTATTTTAAGTTGAAGCTCCAGCAGCCAGCGGCCATATATAAGTGAAGGGGGAAGAGCGGGAAATACTACAAGTACTTACCACATTTTATAATTTTTGGTTTGTAAGTAATCTAAATACAGATTGTCTAAACATTTATTGTGCTTTCAAATGTGACACGCTCCACTCCACCCACTGGCAGGCCTGCCGCTGATCCGCAGCCTATTCCGATTACAACACTCCCTATTACATGCGTTGTTATTCAAAGCTGTAATAACGTAATTAGGCTGTTCTAATAAGTATTCGCAAATAAGCGACGCCAGTGTGCGCACCGAATTACGGTGCAGAGGCCTCAGCACGAGTGTGACAATCGTAAGCGTAGCGTATCCGAGTTACACTGCGCGGTGACGCTGCAACGTTCAGCAGTCGAGCCGGCGTTGACGCGCAACATGACTCGAATACATTAGGTTTACGTTACGCGGCGTCTGTCAGAATTGCTCGTGCGTAGGAATGGGGATGATTGCCGATTGTCCCTTGTTTGCAGACTCATTGCTCTCGAAGATGACTCGTTTTATTAGGATAGAGAAAAAATATTGGGATAAAGCTTTGGGTATGTTCAGTTTACTTACCAAGAAGGTGAAAGCTAAAGACTTCAGCGCAATGCTGTGCAGCTCCTGAAGCACGCGGGGAGCAGTCACAGAACCACTGCTCACTGCTCACTGCTCACTGCTCACTGCTCACTGCTCACTGCTCAGTCCATGAACGGTCACTGACTATGGACGAGCGCAATTGGCATTTAGTTTTTGGCTGTGAAGCCAGCGCCTATAACTCCACAAGAATTGTCCACCAGCGTCTAATCGAGATACCAGCTCTTAGGAAGTTTCTTTCATTCTTTGTTTCGGAGCAGTGCAGTGGCTAGAATACTTAGACCGTCGACTTCCTAAATGAAAGCTTCAATGATTCCCGAGTAAAGTCCGGCGCCTCGGAAGCATGAAACGCTGCAAGTCAGTCGGCACCGTCACGCCTCGCGCGGATTCATTACAACTTCTCCCCGCTATACCCATTACAAACATTATCTTTCACCTTCTCCCCATTCGATAACCAACCTTATTCCTAAGCTTATAGAATCTATAAGTTTGGAAATGGATGTCATGGTCCGAGTTGTGTTTTTGTAACCCTGCCGTTGGATCATAGGCGTTATTGCGTTGAAATAGAGAGGAAAGTAGTGTGCAGGAGGATGAGGTAAAGGTGCACAATAGGCGTCCTGTTTAAAGTACAGCTGTCGCGGACAAAAGACCGCGGAATGTAATGTACTGTGAATTAACAAAACTTGTGTCGCGGTGCCGCACCGGTGCCGCACCGGTGCCGTACCGGTGCCGCACCGGTGCCGGGTACAGTCGCGCCGGACTCGTGTACACGGAAACAAACTAGCTCTTTTCATTTAAAATAAATTCATTTTAGTACATAAATGACAGCTCAACTTTATTTTGCGTGAGTTTAGTGATAAGTACTAATTGTACTTATACTTAACTAAACTAAACTTATTGTACATCACGCAAAAAAGGCCCGCTTGCGGCCTAATTGCGGAAAATGGTGCGCCCTACAAGTACAAGTACAAGTACTAATTGTAAATTCTAATAATTATGTAGTTGCCTGCCTAATTAATAATAACATCCTGTAGAATTAAAAGTGAATAATGATATCGTGTGCATAAAGCAAAGGTTCAGTAAACATAAGGAAAAGGCAATATTGGATGCGATGCGGCCGGAGCGGGTAATGGCAGAGCAAACATGTCCTACAGACCTAAATCACGAAAGACCTTTACATCCACCCAGTAAATAATCTACGTATTTGTTTGGGGTGAAACAGTTAGAAGAAATAAACCGTATCTCAGGAGAAACATCGGCATAAACAGAGCGAGTTACGACAGCGAAGAGACATAATACAATCCCTGACTGGTGTTATATTTATTTATGCTCCGGAAAATGTTTATGTCGTGTCGTGTCGTGTCGTGTCGTGTCATGTCGTGTTCGTGACACACTGTTAGTGAATGCTCCCTTGTGACGTCACTCGTCAGCGATCATCTACGCACTATTTAAGTATAGTGTTTATTGTGTAGCAGTTACTTTTGAATTAGGTAATTATCTTGTTATTTATTCGATGCTATTATTACGAGTATTCTAAATGATCCTTGTGATTTTATTGAATAAAGAAATTTTGACTTTGACTTTGACTACTTTGAGAAGCGTTTTGATTTATTTAAAAAGTTTTCTCAACGGTGCAGCAGGGATATGCCAATCAAAGTTGAATTGCAAAGTTGAACTGCAAAGTTTTAAATCATGGTCAGTTCATACTAACTCATAGTTATTCTGTGACTAAATAGTGACATTATGACGTCATTTGATGTGTTTTCGCGCATATTTTGCTGTCAAGTGTCTAAAAAGAATGATCACGTGGTACAAAATTGTACCACGTGACCTGAAGAAATTACACTGGGCAGTGAAATATAACTTGACAGCAAAAGATTGGCATACGGGGGCAGGACAACATCGCACCGTTGAGATTTGACATTGAGATAAATCCCGGCGCATTGTCTTGTAGCACGTCTCTGAATATTTTTGCAAGAAGTTGTAAAGGACATGGTTGAAAAGTTTTTCCTGATACTGTATAAATTCTTTTGACGCCGAATACATCATCTTGAATACCTGTTGTTGAATACTTTGAATAAATTAAAACTTATCAAACAAAAGATGAGGAGAGCTGGTCGGGGTGTCGCCGCAGCCATGATTCCCAGTGTGCCAGCAGCCTGTAAAGTCAAAGTCAAAAATAACATCACAAGCAACATTAGAACCTGTTTGAAGCTACAACTACCTACCTATATTAAAATAACCTACCTAAGTAATGATGCATTAGTAACGCGGAGATGCGCGGCGCGGCGGCGGCGGGACTCTCTCCTCTTACCTCGTCACGTGCACGTGAATTCACGTGATTACGGTCGTGCTGGCTCTATCGGGATGTAATCGCAGTAAAAATAGCTATTTAGTTAATTAGAACGGTATTTAACGGACATTTTGTATCCAAATCAATTTATATTCAGGCTAGCGTACCTACGCACTAGCGTGTTGTACATAATTATTTTCTCTAAGTACATTTATTTTATGTATATATATATATATATATATATATATATATATATATATATATATTTATTTTATGTATATCTTACCAACTTTTACTAGTTAAAAATCATTTATTGTTTTTTCTTTTTTTAGTATAGTGTTTTTTGGCTTGTCAATAACAATTTAGTGTACCTACCTACCTAGTATTTTGTATAAAGTAAGGCAGCTTAAATACCTATACCTACCTAGTTACTAATAATTTGGCTACTTTTTAATAATACTTACCTAGATGTAAGTTTGTAAAATTTAAGGAAATAAATATATTGACTTGAATATTGAACGGAATCTATAGTGCATGTGAATGCGCGCGCGCGTCAGACAATCGGCCACAGGTGGTGTTATAGAGCCATTGTAATGCACGAATTGGAGTGATTGTCTACCATCTAAGTAGCTAATTAAGTAGACACTCGTACATAGCTACCGTGAGATAGCTCTTGGAGTTTCGGCTTTGTTTTCCAAGCTGAGCACTCGTGCAGCATTGTGTAGCGAAGTTTCCGACTTGTCGAGTGGCGAGCGATAAGGAGGAGAAAGTTGTACGGTCGGTCACTTCAGCCGACCCGTCGCATGCGGGCACCAAACCAACACACACTGACCTAACAAAAGTTCTGAGTGTTGTTTCTTGTTTTGTTGGATCAGCAGCGTGCTTTCACGTGCTTTTTTATGTATTGATGGTTCTGATTTATTCGGTTACAGATAAATACATTGCAGCTTACCACTGTCCTTTGTCTATGGAACTCTTGACAAAAACCGCAATTTGCATACGGTTAGATGAAAATATCGGTGAAATTGCACCCGTAATTTCGTCGTCGTAGCATGTAGAAGTAAATGTCCTGAAAGTATAAAATGGGCGCGGAAAAAACGGTGACATTTTACTAGAGCATAGTGAAATCCCCCTCCGACTATTCTTGCCAGATTAGAGCGGTCTCGTATGACAAAAGGGTATAAGTACCCTTTTGTCATACTTCCGTAGGCTAGTAGTAGTACCGTTACCTGAGCAAGTGCTGAGTAGTGGTTGCGAGACACATGGTTTTTCGATAAGAAAACTCTTAAATTGCTAATTTCTAGGTAAGTAATTACAAAATGAAACAGCCAGTTATTTGTAGGTCCCTGTAGTGCAGGTATCATGCACAATCCACAGCGAGTCCAGTCGATCCCCCCCCCCCCTCCCCCCCCCCCCCCACCGCGGGCATCGCTCGCGGCGCCGCGTCGGCCGGCGGCGTGCCATCCGTCACTATCGAACGTGTAACTGTCACGGATAACTAGGTATCGGATATTTGTGCATTTATCAGTTCATGTGAGGGCTCTGTACGATATTGCTCTTTAATATTTTAATGATCGTGCTGTGCGTGTGCTGTACGTGCTGTGCGTGCTGTACGTGCTGTGCGTGCTGTACGTGCTGTGCGTGCTGTACGGTTCCCAATGTACGTAATTGTAAAAGTAAAAGAGTATTGAATGACAAACAACTACCTAGGACAGTTGGTAGCCGACTGAAACACAAGAGGTGCTGGTTCAATCGCTGCGGTCTACATTCTGAAATGAGGAACCTCGTTTGGTGTCAGACTAAGTCGGTATGTGCGTCGACTGTTTATTATTCTATAACTCCCTTTTTTGGAGATTTTGTTTATCTAAGTAGATCCCATGAAACGAATATGGAAGGCTTTTATTACTTCAGGCACGAGTTTTCTATAAGTTGTAGACATGCAAGTCATCCAATCCAGCCCGAAGTGTATCCGTCCACGCGAGTCGCTCACTATCTAAAGTACAACCAATCTAGCAACTCAATAATTAGCTGAGCAACCTCGCCGTCCATCGCGGCGACGAAATGTCATCTCATCTCATCGACACGAACGACGGTCTTCTCACTATACTCAGAGATAAAATAGGCTGGATACCCCATGCACTGATATTATATGATTGTGTTGGAAGGCTGAGTAACTAGGTACACGAGTGTGAACGTTCCAAGTATTCACATTCATGCTTTCAGTTCGCTTCGCACTGGCTAAAGCTCTATGGAAGTCTACTATCTTGACAGAGTGTAAGCTCCTCTTTTACATCACTAAAACCAATCTACAAATCTACGAACCAAAGTATCAATAAACTGAAAATAGTGGCACATTTATTCCCCTGCCTCTACAAACATCTGCCACAAGACATTCGAGCCGTTCGGCATAGGATACGCTAATACGTCCACCGGATGGAGCCGGACAGCCGGACTGCCGGACAGCCGGACGGTCGCCGGACGGCCGGACGGACGGACGGACGGGTGAATGTATGCGTTCGGGAACTCCGCTTATTGAATCGACATTTGAATAGGCAGTCCGTAAAATAACAAGCGATAGAAAATAGAGAACCTTATGAATAAGATTCGATTCCATTCCTTCCTCCTCAATAAATAATAAGAAGTAGCGCCCACACTATTATGAGACATGCACGAGGCAGCTGTGCTTTGTCTGCCAGCGCGCGGTTACAGCACGTTCTCATTACACTTGCTTTGTGAGGTATTGTTATAGGCACAGCTATCCGCTTTACATCAGGTGGCCATCATCTTGTTCCATTACTTTTTCAGAAATAAAGTTTTTTCTATGTGACGAGGTAGCTACAATATTACAGCTACTGCAGTGAGATCCGCTTTCATTCCAACTCGTGTACCGTCAGGGGCTCCTCTCCCGACTCCAACTCGTGTTCGCTTCAATGGAGCTGTCACCGCTGACGCTGACGCTGACGCTGACGCTGACGCTGACGCTGGCGCTGAGGCTGACGCTGGCGCTGACGCTGACGCTGACGCTGGCGCTGACGCTGACGCTGACGCTGACGCTGACGCTGACGCTGACGCTGACGCTGACGCTGACGCTGACGCTGACGCTGGCGCTGACGCTGACGCTGAGCCGAGTCGGCTCACCGCGACACTGTCCAGAATGCACAATTCATCAGATCTAACCTACTTTTATTTGATTCATCGTCACACACAGTTCAAGCGCCGTTTCCGTGCCTCCTATATAAATAAAAGCTTCCGTCCATGACTCAGCTCTCTGTAGTGTCTGTAGATACATCCAAATCTATCAAGTCGGTCGTTTGACTGAATCAAAAATAGCCAAACACTGCCAGACTATTAGCAACAAAGAAGAATGAGATATGAATTTATTAACCCAGAATCCAAGGATAATGTAATGAAAGCTATCAGCGTCCCGGGCGGGACACAGCCGACCTTGTAAAAACAATTGTGTAGCGACACCACACCACAATCAGATATGCAGAGAATTAACCGCAGCTCGAAACTACTGTAAACAGTGCCATGACGCGCCTCCGCTGCTGTTCGGTCATTTATTGTGGGGCGCGCCGCGGCTGACCTACCTGCACCCCATCTCAATAACAAAGTGACAGAATTCATCTAAATGAGTGACTATACACTTATTGCTCACATATAGGTACCATGTACCACGTCGGGGTGCTGCAATTTCAAGTTGGATAATAAAAAAAATTGCGGCTTAGCTGTTTTGACACTGTTATAATAATAATTATAACCTCACGCATTTTCAACAGCACGAAGATATTTGGTAGAAAACCAGAATCATAAAAAAAACCTAATCATATATTTTGCTGCGGTCGAAGATAGTTCCGGACACCATAAAGCTAAGTCACCCGATCAACTATCCGATATTAGACATTTTCCTTTCAACTATTCCTCCCATACTTTTGGTAAACACGTTAAGGTAACCGACCAGTGAACAGGCCATAAACGATGTTTACGGCGAGGGCGAGCGGCGGCGGCGGCGGCGGCGGCGGCGCGCCGCCAGGGCGGGCGGGCGGCTAATCCGATCTCTGGCCAATAATAACGTAACCTGGGATCCGCCGGGAAATAGCCTGGAACCATCGTTAATAGTTATGATTACAATTTACCGCCGCGGCGGTAAATTGTAATCATAATTGCGCGCCGCCATGCGCCAGTGCCAGCCTATTCGGCGGACGAAGAGGGCTCTTAGGAATGTACTTTTCGGTCGGGTCGGAATTACAAATACTTTTATGTAAATAGATGAATCCGGATACTTTATTGGAATGACTATAGCTAGTCTTTAAGGGTTCGAATGGCTTCAGGGCTAAGTAAGATTGGAACATGACGAGTTGGTTCATTGACCTAATTTTCGAAAAGCGTAAACTTTTGGAACAAGAAACACCCAAAACGTTTATTTGAATGATCCTCCGTCTCCCTCCCGCCCAATGAGAATGGGATCGTGCCTCTGTGGCTGGACCTGTAAAGGTAAAACAATCGATCTAGAGATGGTTGTAAATAGGTTTCAGTATAAATAGTTTGACATCGAGGTCGGGTCCGATGCATCGATTAGGTACTTCGCGTGAGTGAACACTCACCAGCGTCCACCTCGCATCGTCGGCTAACATCACATCACATACCTAACCACGCTCTATGGACTCGATGCTTTTACATACTTGTCAATGTACTATGTTCCGATTGAAGTAGTTTATCTTGAAGGTAAAAAGAAGCTCAGTAAATTAGACAATACCTAGACATGAAGCCTAATTTTCACTTCATCAGAGATTTTACTCTAATAGGGATGACGTCAAAGTGACATCGAAAACTCGTTTAACTAGTCAGTGAAAGGAGTTTTTGGGCGAGATAAATGACGTCATCCCTATTAGAGTAAAATCTCTCCCGAAGTGAGAATAAGGCCCATGGTCATGGAGAGATAAAGCATTCACGACAAATATTAATTTGGAGTAAACATTATCACGTCATGCTGTTTCAAAAATATTTTATTTGACTCTAATAAAAGGTGGTATTTAGACCTAAAGATATCAAATAAATGCGTCATTTTAATGACCTCAATTTGTAAAATAAGCCCTTAAGTATAACAAGACAACATGTCCAGTTGTCCAACGAGACATGTTTGCAATCCATTTATCCCTATTTATCCTCAAAATAGCTGACGTAGCACCAAAGTTGGAATGGACCGCGTCGCGTCGCGTCTTTTAGACGAAATGAGACTAACCCACCTACAAAGGGCATTCATACAGCGGGTTGCGTCACTCATTTAATAGCCACTAACAACCACCTAAGTACTAAACAACGTTATTTTTGACTGAAGACTAAGGAGTCAACTTTCGAGTTAACGTAACGGTCGCTTTTACAGTCACCGACACGACACCTACATCACATCGTGAAAAGCTATCTTAATCTTATTAAGTTCGTTGGTTGTAGTTAAATAACGTTGTTATGCATAAACCGTATTTTAATCTTATACATTTAGTACGACGCGCTTTCATACCGATATGGTGTCGACCGCCGCCGCGCCGTGCTAGCTTGCAAACGTTCAATGTTGGTAAAAGCACTGTTTCCAGTTTTGCATCGCACGTGGTTGTAATTACTTGTATCCATTAATGTACTTACCTACAAAATTACCATTACGTTACTAGAGAACTGCTTTAATAGATGGAGGGGTTTATAAAGTAGCACCTGTACAGCAGTAAAGTGCCGCCCTCACTCAGCTCAGCTATCACATCGGCACTGACTTCGAGCTGCAAACAAACTTGAACTCAAACTTTACCACATTCTAAACGGCGCACGTCAAAACACACAATGGCGGTGCTCATGCATGCTGTCTGTCTGTCTGTCTGCATGCCTCCGCCGTCCCGCGGGACTCCAGCTCTGGGAGACGAGACCGACCACTATGTTTATATGCATCTTCAAGAGTTCAGTCGCTTCAAGCTCTTTTAGATTTCGACTGTCCTTGTCAAGAAAGAAACCGAAATACTGTCGGATGACAGCGAACAGAAAGAAGTGGCGAAATATCCTGAGGAGTTCTAAAGCCTCTGCTAAAAAATATTGTAATTCATGACGAGCACAACCGCTCGGCCAACAGTGAAACGTCTAACAAACCCTCCATTTATCATATACAAACTTGCTAGCTTGTCGAAGGTGTCCACACCCGTGCTACTGCTACTTAGCTCCTATGGACTCTAGAAGGCAAAGAGTACTTATAAGATATACGTCGCTTCATTTTGTACTGGACCGCGCAACTAACAAGTCCCAATTATTCATCTATTGCGTTTTGGCAGCGTTGAACTAATGTGAACTGGTGCTAGCTCCCCTGGGAGCTGGGAGGCGAGGGGTGAGGGGTGAGGGTGGGACGGAGGGAGGAACACGCCGGCGCTCTGACCGGATCTCCGCTCCGTGTTAATGATGCTATCGTATTTGCATACAGTCGTTTGTACGACACGACGTGATCAAACTCGACTTAGTATTATTGGGCTACATTCCTTTTGAAGTGCATATGGCTTATTTGACGCGAACAAAGTAATTTGTGCCATCATGCTGCTGTAAGCTTATAAAAAAATCTGGCATTAATCAGCATGTTTTTTAGTCAAAGGGTTATTAGTAGATTGTAACCAATTTTCCAATAGGAGATTTTCCTTGGATTAGCAAATCTTGAGTAGTAATTACCTAGATAAAAATATGAGGAGAGGTTTACCGCGCCAGCCAAGGAACTTCCAGTCGCGAAACTATCTTTTCAAATCTTACTTACCTATAATTTTTGAATTGCATAAGGCAGTACCTGATCGTGTAGGTGGTTCCAGCAGCAAAACATCTGCCACTTTCCATCGCAACTGAACCAGAGTTTCCTCTGTATGTGCCAGAAATAGCACATTGTTCGCAGCATTACAAGTAAGTACTTAGCCGGTATTGAGTTCAAATGGAAATATGAGCGAGCGTAAGCTCATTTAATTCCTCTCGCACGTTTCGGCACGTAATGTGTACTAACAGCTGGAATACGCCGTGCATGGGTACAGGCAGGGTACAACGCCTCACAATGCTGAAATACAGGCTCGTTGTACACTGATAATATTATCATGACAATACACTGGAAATGCGTATTTACAAAATATCACTCTTATGTTGAATGCCTAAGTAGTTTTACTCAACACTGTACCCTACTAAGTAAGCTGAGGTACCTTGGAATTTTGTGAGTTTGATTACATTCTGATTAGTACGCTTTTTTTTTTAGCTAAGTAATAGCATGGTAATAGGTACCTATGATATGCTCAGTTACACCTACCTACATGCACCAAATCGAACCGACGTCTTATAGGAAATTAAAGTGCTAAAAATGAAATTATTTTTCGACGACGATTTTGATTTTACAGTTTAGCTACTCTCAGTTCTGTCTGCTTTTACCTGTAAAATGTTCGTGTCAAGGTAACAATCCAGCCCTGCAGCCTGCACTATCCGGATAATCCAGGCTCGCATGTCCGCGCTAAGCCGCGGTAGAGCAGTCTGCACTGCGCTTGCGCATATCACGAGCTCCAACTAACCGGTGAAGCGGGCGGCGGCGGCGCGGCGCGGCGGCGGCGGTAGCACTTCATCAACAAACGGATTTGAACCTAATTTTTCCTGGTATTGGTGATTGATGATTTTTTTGAGTGATTTTTTGAGTTCAGTTGAATTCTTTAGCAGCACAAAAAATAGCTACGTCGTTGGTGAGATTAGGACAATTCTCTTAATAGAATCTAGTTAAAAATATCATTATGATTTGGTTGGTATGTCATAAATCTCACAGATTCGGCTGCCATTTTGTAACTTTTTGATATATTTTTTACTACATAAGTGCAATTAATTAAAAGAATTATTATTAGCCCCAGCTGTGCTGCCAAGTGCCTAAAGTGGTTGTTGAATGGATTACGCTAATCATGCACTTATTTATCCAGGCAGGCAGATCCAGGCAGGTGTGATGTATTTTTTGTCCGTACTTACAGTTTGTTTAGTAGGTAGTACAGATAATATATTTGGTTAAAATAATACCAACTTGGAATAGTTAATGAATGAGGAGAGCCACGAGGAGTGAGGCATCACAGAATGTGTAGATGAGATCCCAGAGTACCGCGTGCTGTGAACACGACGCTCTCTACTGCTGGCCTAGTATTGAGCCACCAACTAAAAACACGTACCTACGTATTCAGTATCAACATCATCATCATATTAGCCTGCAGAAGCTATCTGCTGGACCAAATCTTCCTCAGTAGACTTCTAGAAAGATCGATCCTAAGCATTCTCCGCTGACTCAGAATAAGTTAAAGATTATTCGATACCTAGGTACTTACGTAAATTACTTATGAACAAATTCGATTATTGTATAATTTTCGTCTTGCATTGGTTTTACAATCGCATCAGCATGTTATTTGGCGCGACTTCAAGTCGCAGTCGTCACAGTGTCTAAACGCGATTCTCGGTACATTTTAAAACGATTGAATGTAGAACAGATGGTGGTCTAGATCGCATCCGGCAACAATCCGGCTACCAATCTCCCGGATCCGGGACTAATGTCCGACTTCCGGCGCAAAGTATCAATAAACGGCAGGCGTTCTCCATCGCACGCAATCAAATGAAACTTACGTATTTAAACTTGCAATATCCTTCCAATTCAAATTTTATCCGACTTCAAAAACGGAGGAGGTTCTTATTTCAGAACGTCGCTTATGAATCGATTTCAAAAATTCATTTTTTGTCTGAAAGGATATACTTCCAGGTTGGTCCATTCAATTTTCACAGTAGTTTGGGTTATAAATAGAAATAACTGAAAAAAATATGCCAACCGCGGTATGAAATTGCGTATTTTGCTTTCCTGTGACTTTTAGAGTGGTGTTTAGAGTCACTAGAACATTCCCAATGAACTGACATCATCATCATCATCTGATGATGAAGCTGGCAGTCGAATTGAAGTCAGTTTTTTAAACTTATAAATTATACAATGCGAGATGCTCTGCAGCCATTGCTGCGTGAACAAACATTCACTCAAAGCAGTCAGGAACAAAACTGTCAGTGTATGACGAAGTTTTTGCACATTGCAATATTTTCTGTATCATCCCAACCATTACTGGGTGACCAAGTCCTGTTTATAAAGCAACAAGAACAAGATCGTCGATATAAACGCCGCGGTATTTCAGTCGTCGGTGCGGGGCGGTGCGGTGCGGTGCGGTGCGGCGCTCTCGTTTTGACGTCTGGTTGGCAATGAGGAAGATGAGTTAGGCTTTTTTTCCTGTTTTTTTAGCTTAAATCAAAAGTCTAGAAGATTGTAAGGACAACTGTGAAAGAATTTTGGCGATAGCTCAAAAACTGAATTTTCTACGATTTTTTAAAGTTTGGATTTTCAAAATGTGTTTTTAGCCCGGCGATTTCGCGTGTGACGTCAGCCGGGTCCGATCGCTCACCCGCGCGTTTTAAGCGTTTTCTGCCTTTACGTTTCTATTTATATTTCTGATAAATAGGGAGAAAAGTACCAATATTTTTATGTAATATTGTGCCTCTAAGTCCTAAGGACACGTTTAACGCTTCAGATAAACTTTTTAACCACCGACTGACGAAGAAAGGTGTACTAAGTTTGAGGCTTTTTTGTGTCTATGTGTCTGTACCTTTCAAGGATCGTAGCTCCAAAAAATCACTCGTAATTTTTTTATAACTATTCTTGAAATGGAAAGCAGATAAATCTGGCATAGTTCTAAGCCAAGTTTGGTAGAAATCGGTGCAGCGGTTTCCAAGTTATGAGGATGTTTATCAGCCCTCGACACGCATTTTGAAGGGTTCTCAGGCATATATTGATTGTAGTTTGAAACATTTGGTTCTTATACCAGTATAACGTGAGCTACTATTTCTTAGTGTTTCATTGATTTTGTATATCAGGTAAGACTGGTAATGAGCAAGATTGTGTTATCGACGTGATTAGCAATGTTTTTAACCCCCGACGCAAAAACGATGGGGTGGTAAAGTTTGACGTGTGAGTGTGTGTCAGTGCGTGTGCGTGTGTCTGTGCGTGTATGGATGTGTGTGTCTGTCGAATGCGCGCGTTGGTGCGCGTGCGGATGCGGATGGTAGTAGTCTAAGTCACATTGTCTACTAAGGACGTGCCTAGTGAGACATTGTACTGTCAAGTACAATGCCTCACTAGGCACGTCGTAACTAAGGACGTGCCTAGTGAGGCATTACACTATATGTATGTGTAGGCATTGTCTACTAAGGACGTGCCTAGTGAGACATTGTACTTGACAGTACAATGTCTCACTAGGCACGTCCTAGTGTAAGTCACATTCTTCTTCTTCTTAGCGAGTCACATTGTCTACTAAGGACGTGCCTAGTGAGGCATTGTACTTGACAGTACAATGTCTCACTAGGCACGTCCTCAGAAACTAAGGACGTGCCTAATGAAGCATTGTCTACTGAGGACGTGCCTAGTGAGGCATTGTCTACTAAGGACGTGCCTTGTGAGGCATTGTCTACTAAGGACGTGCACGTGCGGATGCGGATGGTAGTAGTCTAAGTCACATGACAATGACAATGTGACTCGCTAAGAAGAAGAAGAAGAATGTGACTTACACTAGGACGTGCCTAGTGAGACATTGTACTGTCAAGTACAATGTCTCACTAGGCACGTCCTTAGTAGACAATGCCTACACATACATATAGTGCAATGCCTCACTAGGCACGTCCTTAGTTACGAAGGACGTGCTTAGTGAGGCATTAGCAATGCATTGCTTAAGGACGTGCCTAGTGAGGCATTGTACCTACTGTACAATGTCCTTCGTAACTAAGGACGTGCCTAGTGAGGCATTGCACTATATGTATGTGTAGGCATTGTCTACTAAGGACGTGCCTAGTGAGACATTGTACTTGACAGTACAATGTCTCACTAGGCACGTCCTAGTGTAAGTCACATTCTTCTTCTTCTTCTTAGCGAGTCACATTGTCTACTAAGGACGTGCCTAGTGAGGCATTGTACTTGACAGTACAATGTCTCACTAGGCACGTCCTTAGTAGACAATGTGACTTAGACTACTACCATCCGCATCCGCACGCGCACCAACGCGCGCATTCGACAGACACACACACACACATACACGCACAGACACACGCACACGCACTGACACACACACACGTCAAACTTTACCACCCCATCGTTTTTGCGTCGGGGGTTAAAAACATTGCTAATCACGTCGATAACACAATCTTGCTCATTACCAGTCTTACCTGATATACAAAATCAATGAAACACTAAGAAATAGTAGCTCACGTTATACTGGTATAAGAACCAAATGTTTCAAACTACAATCAATATATGCCTGAGAACCCTTCAAAATGCGTGTCGAGGGCTGATAAACATCCTCATAACTTGGAAACCGCTGCACCGATTTCTACCAAACTTGGCTTAGAACTATGCCAGATTTATCTGCTTTCCATTTCAAGAATAGTTATAAAAAAATTACGAGTGATTTTTTGGAGCTACGATCCTTGAAAGGTACAGACACATAGACACAAAAAAGCCTCAAACTTAGTACACCTTTCTTCGTCAGTCGGTGGTTAAAAAGTTTATCTGAAGCGTTAAACGTGTCCTTAGGACTTAGAGGCACAATATTACATAAAAATATTGGTACTTTTCTCCCTATTTATCAGAAATATAAATAGAAACGTAAAGGCAGAAAACGCTTAAAACGCGCGGGTGAGCGATCGGACCCGGCTGACGTCACACGCGAAATCGCCGGGCTAAAAACACATTTTGAAAATCCAAACTTTAAAAAATCGTAGAAAATTCAGTTTTTGAGCTATCGCCAAAATTCTTTCACTGTTGTGTTTTGGACGTAAAAATCTATCGATCTACATTAAAAAAAAAATACGCTCATCTTCCTCATTCCGTTTGTGTTCAGAATTCCGCTCAACGATTCTATCAGAGAATTGCATTTGCGGACTTTATATATGAGATTGAAATGTCACGTTATAATAACTCTTGTTTGCATCTGAATGTGAAGTTATTGCTACTTATAAGTATTGCTGTGGAAAAATGATGATGATGAGGTAAGTATCTTTGTGTTTACTCTGGAGATAGGATGTAATGTAATAAATAATGATCGATAGATCCTGTCGGCGACGTGACTCGATAAGTAGTCGAGGCGCGACAAAACAATGATAAAAACCTACTCAATAAATGGCAAATGACATGTCGCGAGGAAATACCATCAGATATCAGTTTACACACTTTTCACTAGAGAAAATAACTTCAAAAAAAATAAACAAATAAAACTGAAACAATGTGGCTCAACGAAATGTTTTGACGCAGCTGGTTTTCATGATACAACACCGGACTAACGGCATTAAAGTGACAGCCGGCTACTTCCTCAGCGGCCCTCAAATTGAATCGCCTCACGTAATACAAAAAGTTCATCCTCATTGTCGCAGAATAGGCAACAGTTCGTTCGTAGTGTCGTACCCGACCCGCCTTGTCCAAGTTTCGGCGACGACTTCTCCATTCACAGCCTGCACGCAGCGCAACAAACCCACAACTAGATATTCGTAATTTATTACAAAGTGCTGATATTTAATAAAGTTAAAAATGGGGCGAATTTAGGCAGGGTAAAAGGGAAAGTGTCGGTTATTGCATGGTTATAAAGGCTCGCGAGATCTATGTTCTCACAGGACAACTAGTACTAGTTAGGCACTACTTATGGAAGTGCAAAATTGGTTCTCTGACAGACTCTAGAAATATTTCCGCACTGGCAGTAAAGAATCACCAAGGAGTTAACACACAAGGCGACCATAATTGAGTAACAGTGCAGTGCAGTGCAGTGCAGTGGCTTCTGCTGGTAGTGAACGTGTCTGCCCCCGTGAGTCGCGAGCTGCGGCCACGCGAGGGCACGCCGAGGACGCGATCACGGCTTGGCTTGATGAAGGTACAGTCGCAGACATTGTACCTCGGAACCAACTCAGCGATACGAGCTATACTGTACAATCCCGTACACAAGTAAATGATGATCGACCTTTCAAGAGTGCTTAGGAAATAAATAGAATGAGCATCTTGTACCGTCCGAAGTGTATCACGATGACATCAGAGAAAGAATAGAAAGATTGAAATGAGGATAATATAGTCACGTGACTTCACGTTTAGAATCGGAGCACACTCGATGGAGTACTAATTGCTGCTATCCCAGAAAACACAATCATGTTCTATGTTTTGGAGACAAAAGTAACTGTTGTATTTTTTCATTGTCTACGTAGGTACTATTGTAACAGCAATGTACGCGGTACAGCGGACAATAATACAGAGCGCTGTGCGTTGCTTTATTGCTATCGGTCGGCTCTGTTTGCTGATGGATTTGCTGACGCAGACCAAAATGTTATGACTTTTTCAGAGAGCTCTTCAAGTGAAAGAGCTTCGTCAGTGTCATCGGGTAGATTGCCATTTACTCAGCCAACTTCATCATACTAAGTAAGCTACTTACGCGAACACATTTTTCTGCGATAACCAACTTATAGTACTTCGACGAAACGACACTCTTCGCATTGGTCAGAAAATGACGAATGAGTAATTAATTATGAATTCCACGTAGCTAGCTACGTAATGTTTGTCTAATGTAAATAACAAAAGCTCTAACTTTGATTTGATAACAAACAGCTACATTTATTCCCGCATCATTGCCCTGATAAGTAGGATGTAGGAGGCACTGAGAGGACGCGATGTATATGCAAATCCGTGAATTTACATTTAATAACGCGTAACGAATGATACGTTTATTTCGTATTTATTCCGGTCCTGAAGAGGGTTTGAATATCTAGATAAGATTTGCAAGAACTTATTTACTTATCGTTCCTCGTACATCTTTGTCTTCAGGCGCTGCGTCGCGTTTCAAAAAGATCGGCTAAGTACGGTCACCACAAAGAAATGGCACCTACGTATTTTATTATTCTTTATTCATCCAAGAAATAGTTCTACTTATTTATCAAATAATCCCTCTTCCTAATGGATGTTACAAATAAACTAATGTTTATTTGTAACATCCACGCGAGTCAGTTCCGCGGCAGGCGGCGCATGTAAACAGCAATGACAACTATGCCTCGACGATACAAGTCGACAACTTTCCAGGAGATGTACTCCGCAAAGTGATGACCGACGGTTTGTATTGATATTTTGAGTTACACTACGGAGTAATGCGGTGAAACTGTACACAACGGCCAATGCGACCGCGCAATGGAACTTGAATGTTAGAAGTTTTTGTTAACCGTTTCCGGAGTAGGAGCCGAGACAAAGTTCGCGATGTTAGTGTTGGGCGCGTTCAGGAGTTGAATGTTTGTTGTTTGTAAAGCCTCTCCGCCTCTGAGGAACAAAATGAAAACTGTAAAGTTCCTGTTTAATTAAGGTTTGTCGAGTCGAACGTAAGTACCTACCTCTAGGAGCATTATTACGTGCTAGGCGGCCATGGCCGGAGCGACCAGCTCTACTAACAATTCCTAAATTGTATCACAATGAACGACAACTGAAGCGCAATAAGACTGTCACAATACGACCACCCTCAGGCTGCGGCTGGTCGCTGGCGCTGGTGGAGCTGCCCAGTGCGCAAGTAACCTAAGTCCAAAACATGTACTTATTTCTAACTTATTCATCAATAGCGTTCCGGCTAACTCCTCTAAAGGGTTCTATAAGGCAGCGGTTTCACGAAAGCAGTAGTATTCTTCCAAGAAAGAATCAATATATTATTCAAAACTTCATCGAAGTGTAAGTTTGTTTACGTGCGGTACTCGCAGCTCGCTTCATTCACCTCGACCGGCACAGCCCCGACTGTGGTGGATAGGTTCTTCATTAAAAAGGCCGTGTTCTTTTACATATCCACGTTTTATTCTCGGTTCGAACTACTAGAGAGTGTTGCTAGCTACAACTTACTAAAACTGCCTGACATGCTAAATGTTACCACCTTATTATCTAAAACTATTCACGACATCCTCCCCACACAAGATCCAAAGTATACAAATTAGTATTCATTCAATAAATTACAATAATAAATCTACAATTACATATAGATCTACGGGGCCGGTTAATTATTACAATGTCAAAATATCATTCAAATATAAATGTCAAAAGAAATACAATAAAATTAGGCTATAAAAATTATAGGTATATCACAATAGTGCTCTACAGTCAATAAATTTACATAATAATATGTACCAGTCTTATATAAATAAATCTGTGCGAATAACACACTGTCACTATTGATCATCTTACTGTATTAGGTACACTGCAATAAACATTCTGTCTTAGCATGTCTTCAAATTAACATAATATCACAATATTATCTAATAACTATTGCTCATCAAAACACACATCGCAGGTAAGAGCACATATTCATTAAAATTACCTACGAGACGAGAGAACACAATTTTAAAACCTAAGCAACTGGTGAAATACTCTTATAAATTGATCTACCATGTATAGCGGTCGCGAAAGGCGATTGAAACGTAATCAAGGAGGTCTAAATATCTAACACTGCATCTGAACCAAAATATGTTACCTCCGTCTGTACTCGCTCTCTACGCCACTCATCCGTGACCATCAGTTCCAGCAGATAAGGGCTGTGGTGAGCTCTTACCCATACACCAGTCGCCGTCAGCTCTCGCGGCTTGTGACATCAGCACCTGTCAACAGTTTGATTAAAATAGGTGCCTACACTACATATTATTAGAAGATAGGGCAGGTAAAACATCACAGAAATGGCGAATCTCCAAAATCATTAGGGGTCTGGTTGCTACATAGTCAAAAGGAACCCAAATTCTACATAATATCTTCTACCATCTTGTGAGTCACTCCCACCATCCTCCCCACCACAGAGTTCTTGGTAGCGAGTATCGCCACCTGGTAGGCTGAGGACTGGCGTCGGTTGCAGCCTCTACTTCTGTTCAATATGCTTCTGAAAAAAAAAACTAAACACAATCTGTAAAAAATGACGTTCATACGACTTCTTCGAGTTACAACGATGTAGATTTATTATAAAAATGCTATTGTTTCGAAATCTCTTCAAATCGGGAACTTCATAGTGTATACTCTCTCTTATATTTTTCTTACAGATGATACAGCTCTTCACTTTATGAGACCTCCTATTTTTCCAATTCAGAAATCATTTTCTAAATCAGACAAAAAGATTTGCGTCTATGTAGATCGAGTTTCTCGTATCTCCGTCGTGCGAGTGGTTTAACTATTTTATTCCTTCTAGGATCTGAATTTACGAAACTCTCCTTGACTTCTATTCTAGGTCCACATCTGATCTCGTCCTTTCTCGCTCGTATGATACCTTCGTCATCCAAACTTGTGCTCATAGCCGTTGGTACTTTTCGTGTAGAGTCTATACGAATCAAACCTGGCTTTGGCCATCATGGGCTTTGCTTGTCTATTCTGAAAACCATTCAATGGCCACCCATTTCGGTCCATCGTGGAGCCGTCGTACGTAGGCTGCACACGCTTTCGGGTACTCGGTGGCTGGATGACGCGGCACTCGTGTAAATAGTGACTTCTCTCTACACATACCTCTGTAGCCTTTTCATTGATGTAGTCTTTCTTCCACTTTTCTAAGACTTTATCATAAAATTCTCGTTTACCTGTCAACTTCTTCTTCTTTTTGGTTGACTTCAGTCTCTTAGATGCAACTTCGTCATTTGTGTTGAGCTTTGGACACCCCTCTTTCAATGGTAGCGAAACTTCATAGTAACCTTGTGCGTTCACTGAAATGTTATTGTTAAACACGGTTAATGTTTCTGTTTCAGCTACGTTTTCTACCTTCTTTTCACATAGGTATTTTGATCCTGCTAACTCCACACTACACAAATCTTCAAGATTTGTTTTCGAAAAGCATGAAACACTTGTTGTGTTGACTGAATTTTGTATTGATATTGGGCCTTGTAATGTCCATCCTAAATTGGTGTTAACAGCCATCAGGTTGTTACCTAAATTAACCAATTTATCTGAAATAATGGACCCAAGGTAATCTGACCCAATCAGGAGACTAACTTCAGTGTCTGCAAACTCTAAATCACTGATCTTAATATTTAAGTCTCGCAACTTCTGGACTGTGTTCACATTCTTAAGTTTTGGTAGGCGTCCACAAATATCAGCCTGCTGTAATGCATTGATTTTAATACTAAAAGTGTCTTCCAAATTGCTCACCTTTAAATCAAAACATCTGTATACCTTCGCAGGCTGTTCAACACCTCCAAATAACATGTGCCCAATCCTTTCTGTGCCAGTCGGCTGCAGTCCCAATTGCTTGACCACTGCAGCTTTCACATATGACCTCTGTGAACCGCTGTCCAATACTGCCCGCACCTTCTTACTCTTCCCTTCATAGGTGACGTTCACAATCAGCGTCTGTAATAGAGTCATAGTGTTATTTCTGGCACAGTGTAGTACATTCTCCGATGTCCTACTCTCAACACTCTTATTATGTATCTCCGGACATAAAATTACATAATGACGTTTCTCACATGATAAACATTTGACAAAGATTTTACATTTATTAGCCAGGTGCCCCTTTCTAAGACATATGTAGCAACAGCCCTTCCTCTTGATTGCCTCCTTCTTCTCATCTAAAGACATCTTGCTGGCTTTTATACATTCAAAGGTATTATGACCGCTCTTGTCACAAAAACAACAACTACTACTATTATTATCTAAGAAAAAATTCTTACCAATGCACGGCTCTGAGTTTGATACTAATGCTGCTGCTGTAGGTACCTGTGGTTTACTGGATATTGACTCGCTGTGGAAAATGGGGTTAGATGCAGTGGTGTTAAAATCAGACCTAGCCAACTTGATTCTTTCCTCGGTTTCTACTTCAGATTTTAGAAAAGTAAGTAAATCTGCCAGTTGATTAGTTGACTTACTAGAGTTTGCCCTATTCCAGGCCAGTAATAAATTTTCTGGAATGGCAGACTCAACCAGAGGATAAAGGATGGTCTCATACTTTTGTTTCACAATGCCTAATGATTCCAATGATAGTAAATAAGTTGATAACTTGTCATACAAAGTTCTTACCGATACCTGATTCTTATTGTGGTTGAGGACCAGACTTAGCAACTGCCTAACATACACTTGTATTAGAAGATCTTCCCGTCCAAACCTCGCCTGTAGCTGCTCGATGGCCTTGTGGTAGTTGTCTGCCGAGGGGGGGAAACTTTCAACTAAAGTACTTGCGTTGCTGCCCTCCTTCATCGCTTGTATCAGGTACTGGAACTTGTCCTCATTGGTCATCTCTGCATCATTGTGGATCTTGCTAAATTGGCCCCAAAATCCAAGCCAATTTTTCAGGTCATCATCGAACTTCTTGAACTCTATTCGTGGCAGCTTGTAATATCTTGCTTTCGCATCCTGCGCAGTCTTTACTGATCTTGAAGTCTGATTCGATGAGACGCCTGCTTGAGTCCGTCTTCTAATTTCGCACCACTTGTGTTGAAATTCTTCAGCTTTGTCCATCTCTGCAGCATATTCTTTTTCCTTAAAATCTTCAGATTGCAACAAACGATCTTGAATTGATTTATCCAACTGTTGCAATCGTATTGTCTTCTCTCGTAGGTAGTCGGCCTCGATGCTGGCATGTGAGATGTCTCCATTTTGTAAGTGTTCTTCCACCGATACTACACTTCTACTGAACAATCGCCTCACTTGTTCCCGTTCCCGAGCTTCCTTTAGTGCCGTAACAGCTTCCATGTTGTGTGATCAAAGTGTCTTCCAGAAAAATTTTCACCTTTTGCAACGTGAGCGAGGTTACTCAGAGGTTATTCACACAACGCCGTTACCGGTCAAACCCAGGCCGGTTGAAGTTTTGAGCTTCTGGTTATATGCCCATGGCTTCTAGTCTTCTAGTAGTATATTCCCACGGTCGCCATACTATGTGGTGGATAGGTTCTTCATTAAAAAGGCCGTGTTCTTTTACATATCCACGTTTTATTCTCGGTTCGAACTACTAGAGAGTGTTGCTAGCTACAACTTACTAAAACTGCCTGACATGCTAAATGTTACCACCTTATTATCTAAAACTATTCACGACACCGACCGCTCCGACAAGTTATAATGTTGGAGTCGGACGGCGGCGCTCCGCAAGGGATGAAACTTGCTCCGCGGCTCTTCCTAATGCACAGTCAAACAGCCATCGAGAACTACAAGCTACGAGTAAACTAAACCGACCACTTACCTAAAGTGTATGCTGTTGTCGGCGAGTGGAATATGGAATATGGCGAAGTTGGAATTGTTCCTTGTTCAAAATGGAACAAAGTTTTATTACGAAGTAATATCGGAGGTGTTGAGCGCTCCACATAGTCTGATAGTTAAAAGGCATAACTTCAGGAGGTAATAAATAACATGACGTGTGGTAGGTATATCTACAATGATCTTTTAAATAAATATACCAGCCAAGGCGCAATGCACTTGCGCATGGTAGTATGCTTTTTTATTTTTTTTTACTTTATGAGAACCCTGTCTGAAATAAAATAAGTAATTCGCACTAAATAAGTTTTTTCTTCAATAAGTTTTTTTAAATAAAAAATCCAAATATGAGGCTGTTTTAGTGAAGTTCTGAGCTTTCATTAAATACAAAAAACATTTTTATCCTCATTGGTGTTGCACAGCCTGCAGGTGACGTGAGGGGTAGTAGACCAGCCACCAACATACATTACATTGTGTATGGGCTCGCGTCACACGTTGCAGCCACTCGCTACTTTAATGAATTCTACCTACTTATGACAAGTGAGTTTAGCTTGGCACAAGCTTCGTGTGACCCTGTGGTCCTGTCGTGGCGTCGTCCTCCACGGGCGTGCTGGCCGTGCTGGCCGTGCTGGCCGTGCTGGCCGGGTGATGCTAGACACGACGTGCTACAATACAACTGGTACCTCCAGCTCCGGTATTGCACGGGTTATTGCTATTGATAGCTTCTACTTCTACTATAACAACACTGTTCTGTGTAATGCATTGCTACATTATGAAAAGCAATAACGACTTTAAACTAATTGTTTCCTTTGACAAAGAGGATTTTTTCCAACGACCCCACTTGTGGGCCAGTCAATGGGTTCGATTTGATTACACCGGAATATATATTCACCTTTTTGCAGTAGATATTTCTACAATTATTTGGGTACATATTCGATCGCACTACTTATGTGAAAAGTTGCGCTATGTAATGCAGACAAACTCATCAAGCCGATCATGAACAAATAGGGAGTGAGGGTAGCTAATTAACTAATTTAGAGGCAACGTGGCCATGGAGCAACCCCTACAACCCCTACAACCCCTGGGTTATTTATTGGATCAGGAGCCGCGGCCGCAGCCTCCAATTAGCAGACGCCGGATTATCGTGTCATCTACCGACACGACGACGCGCACATTAATAAGATACTGTGATTGTATTACTTAGGTTAGGGCCACGCGGAAACTTAAACAAGCCAACATTGTAGAGTTAATGAAAGCACTCTCTATTAAAACAATTTAAATATCTTCCACTCCGGTTGCTTGTTAAGTACTTACATCAATATTCCTGAGTGATTATTGTTCCGAGGGTACAGAACCAATTACCGAGCTTTGCAATAACAGCATATATTATAGCTATGGCTAGCTACGTGTATATAATTGAATGCAAGCCGGGCAGGTACACTGCCCTCAAGTACGCTGTGGCCGCTAAGCCCTCGCCTACAAAGCCAGCGACGTGACCGCAATAAGTCAGCACAGTCGACGCGACCAGTAGGTCAAGTGGACGATTTGAATTGAGTTATACATTTCTGTAATTCAAGGCAGCCAACAAAATACAGTCGCTTGTAGAACTCAATGTTGCTATAGAATTTGCATATTATTTTTAATTGGAAGGTTTCGCATCCTGAAACTTTGAAAAGCGCTCACCTACCATTGGCATTATAATGATTGCGATTTAATTATAACTGAGTGGGATTCGAACCCGACCGTCCTTGATGTGGGGATGTGTTCGATCTATAAAAGTATTCCTTTGTTATCCTTGTGTACCCATGCAATGCAATGTACCTAGTTAACTCTATAAAGCTGTGAGCATTTCCAAAGAGTTTACCAGAAGCCTACGTTAGTTGCAGAACTAAATCATTCCGTCTCACAGAAAACATATACGTACTTACTAAAACTGTGATGGGATGTGCTTAGTCATTTCCAACTACGAGTAGGGCCTGGCGCCAACACCACGTCACGGCGACGTAACGTGAACAATCCACGGCACGTCAACGTGAAAACGTTGTTTTTTCGTGGTTTTTCACGATGCGCCACCGTGAATTTTCACGTTACGTAGTGGTGACGTGGTGTTGGCGCCAGGCCCTATGTCCCTTCACCTCCCGGTCTGCCCGTTACCTACAATTTATTCGGACAAAATTATACGCGATAAAAACTATCTCCATTCTGCACACATGCTTCCACCCCCTCACTAACCCCCCCTCCCCCCCACCTTCAGTGCCTCCTCAGTGGGGGGGGGGGGGGGGTTACCCCGTCACTGTCTCGAAGATGAATCTCAGATGTTACGAAAATGTTGGTAATTTGTTTGCGAGTTTTTCGGAGGTCGCGGAGAAGTTAAACCGAAAACAGAAGATAAAGGACCCGCCGGCAATAAACCACGAAGTTAGTTTGGATTTGCGCGGGGATTGTCTCTGTTTTTGTATTCTTCGCTATTTTAGATGAAATAACTACTTATTCGTAGCAGAATTTTCTTGTATAATATTGAAATTATTATAATAGTAGTGAACCGATTTCAGAGTTGTTGTCTGGTCCATTAACACGCAAGAAGAAGATCAGGATGTTTGAATGCGTACCTACCTACCTAGGTAATTGATGGAAAGATGGAGCGTATCTCAAGAACAATTTTTTAAAAAGAAAATGATGGAACTAATTGATAGTCCACCTGATGTCAAGCAGTTCCCGCTTTCTATAACAGTGCATTACGTCACTGAGTCAGTCTTACAAGGATTTTGTTTTTTTAATTCTCCTCAGCTAATTAGCATTCCATAGATAGGTAACGATAACGACATGCATTTAATAAGTATGTCATGTTCATGATCACTCTGTCGTTCACAGCCAAACGAAGCTGTCTCCTGTGCGTGACAGGTCGATGTGCGTGACGCCCTGTGACGTCACCGCCGCACCGATCTGTCCAGCAGCGTGAGCGCGGGACTCGCATGATAAACTGCCTACAAGCCGCCCCGCCGCCATCTTAAAGGTTAAGGTTACTCTGTAATTTTCGATTGTTTATCTATTTCTTATTATATTTTTAACTTTTTGTTGATATATGACTTCAAGTTGAAAAGTGTTTTAGTAAACATTTTTTCTAATTTTTTCATGTGAAATTAGTGTGGAACAAGAAGATGACCGCTGTTTTTGAGAGGTCATGTACGTGTAATAGTTGAAGTTAACAACAAAACGAGGCTAAAAACATCCAGGTTTTTAAAATATAAAAAGCAGCCCAGTCCGCGGAGAGTGTTCAGGCCGCACCGCCGCCGCCGACCGGAATAACAATCCGGTAAAACGCTATAAAATGGCGGCGACACCTCAGCCTCTCATAAACGAATTCCGCGATACAAGCATGAATACAGAAACGTGCCATCCCGCCGCCAACAGCCGTCTGCACACCGGCCGACACGGGACCGACACTGCGTGTAAGCCTCTAGTACTGAATAAACGAGGTTAACTCTCCGCCGATGTCGTGCAGGTGTCGTGTCGATGGTGGTGTGAAAACAGCCAACGTCGGGGTGTTTGCAATACTAATCAAGGCGGTTCTAGCAGCAGCAGCCGAACCCAGATAAACCACACTGAAACTAATGTAAATGAACGTTTGAAGTTATATAAATAATATCTAGGATGTATCTACGAACTTCTCCGTACCAAGTAGCTGCTTTGATAATTTTCAGCTCTGACGATGATGTGCAAAAATAAAACATGAAAACCTTCTGATCCGTAATGGAATCTTCAAAGTGAAAAGCAAAACGCCAGAAAACCTTCCTAGAGAGAAAGTAAACACAACTACTCCCAAGCAGATAAGCCACCCCAGGTAAAACACTCCACAGAAAAGTTTGAGAACGTTTAAAATCAACAGAATAGCTTGACCTGTGTCGTCGTGTGCTGCGAAAATACGCAGAACCGATAAAATTGCGCAAACAACGAACAATAAGTAGAGCGCGACGCGACTGACCTGGATTCCGCTACAACTCTGCACCCGGCACATTATAATGTGCCTCTAAACCAGTAAAGACGCTAGGGAGACGTCTCAACTTCTAACTGTGACCCGGCACGGGGCACGGGGCACGGGGCACGGGGCACGGGGCACGGGGCACGGGGCACCCCTAAATCACCCAAGTTTACTTAGCATACTTCAGGGACGCGCCGGAGAATATTGATAAATTGAAATTGGGGTAAGTGTCTCTACTACATTATGATACTGTAGTTTTTCTTCAGTGACTCTACCACGCCAGAATAACTGAGAGCCGTTCTGAAGATACACTACCTGTGGTGCAGGTATTCGGCCAATTTCAGGAATTTTATATCAGTGCAGCGTGCTTGAGAGGTACACGGCTGGAGTGCAAAATGGGTAGAGACAAGACCCTACCCATTTAGCACTTACCATTCTCAAAACTGATCTAAAATTCTGAACGTTGTGAGTACGTTCAGAATGTGGCGGTAACGACGCACGTTGGTTCTTTTATGGTGCACATGTGCGCGGACCCTACTAATATAGAATTTTATTTTTGTTACGCACATTGTTACTTTTGGAACAATATCGCATCTGCTGCGTGAAAATTGAAACGAAAATAAAGTGGTTTTGACATCGCTGATAAAACCTTGTTGTCCAGTTTTGTGCAGATTGTCCTAGGTGCAATATGCACAGACTTGTTTATTTTATGTGTTCGTGGAATGCCGAGTCGCGCTCTCGGTACATATTTCACTACGTGCATGTAAAGCGGCTCAGTGTTATATTATATCTATGCGAGGCTAGATATTGCAGATATTAGTCGCCTACAGACTGCCAATTTGGAATCTTTGTTTCGAATTATTTAGTTCGTCGCACAAAAACAGTCACTGAAGTTTTAGTGTGTCTATGAAGTCTTCATAGACTTCATAGTGAGTTCCGTCATCTGCCGGTCCTTTTAAAGCGTTGTTCGTGATTTCAGGCGCTATTCTAAGAAATATTCCTAACATATTTTTTTATTTCGTTTATCTTCTTATTGACGGATCGAAAATTGACGAGCAGCGCTTTTCTCGGAATAAGATGTGTCCTTGTCGATGGATTAGCATAACGCGCGGAGCTTCAGTTATCCGCTCGTGTCTGCCGCGGAACAGGGAATACGTGGATACTTGATGCGAACGAAGTTGCGGATCCCCGAGCGAGGCGGACTCCGCCGGAACACGACAAACACGATGTTCATTTTGATAGGATCCATGGACGGTGGAAAATTCTAATGTCAAGATTTGCCATCAGCTTTTGATATCGTATAGAATGAAGCTGAAATTTATCGTACTTGGAAAATACGTGATTTTTTAAATGGAGTAGTGACTACCAAAGTCAAAGTCTCTTTATTCAATAAAATCACAAGAATCATTTAGATCATTTAGAGATACCGCTCGTAGTGGTGCTCACAAACGAAACCCCTGAGTTACGCAGGTTTCATAGATAGTTTTTCGAAATAATAATGTCTTACATTACATAGCCAATTGACACTCTGATTTTTGTAAAGTAATCATGATGCAGCCCTTGTTAAATGCATTATAGTTCAGACAAATGAGTGCGTCGTCACTTACAAAATAAAATATGTTTACATGTGCTTATTACATTCATTTACATTGTAAAACTCATTCATTGTTTTAATACCTACCTAGATGTAAGTTTGTAAAATTTAAGGAAATAAATGAAATGAAATGAAATAAAATAAAATTTGATCAGACTTTACAACCATATTTTACTTATCTCGAGGCGATAGTACATGATTAAGTACTTTCGCCTCGAGATGATAGATATGGATGATAGATTATCTATCACTACTCTCATCTCTACCTATCTATCATCCACCGTATTAGGAAGTGGATCACGATTCGGTGCACTTGCTGCGGTAATGTGAGTTTTATCGCCATACACACAGGGTGGGCTTTAGATTGATCGGCGATGCATGCACGAGTCGTTATCAGCGGTACTATGAAACTCGATGCATGGCATCTCGCTTTGTGGCTTCGCGACATGTGTCATGGATTGTGATAATGCATTTGCAATGGCTTCCGACAGTGTGCAAAATAATAGATTTTATTAGAACAGCTTCCTACACCTAAAGCGCTCACTAGCGACAGCTCTTTTCAACACTTTTCATACTATCTTGAGGGAGCGAGTGCAGTGTCGGCGGTTACTTTGTGGCCTTTGTGCTTTTCCAGTGAAATGTAGGTATAGGTAGCCACTAGCGGCTCTGATGTAGAAGCTCTTAAAAAAGACTCACTGCACTTATGGCAGGTAGAGACAAGACAAGTAGGTATACCTAATTGTGTTTCTCAGTCAATTTTCTATGCTCATAAAGGCAGCATAATAAATGTGCTTTTTCATGAGCTGCGCTGCGCAGTCCCGTGAAGCTTTACGACGTAAAGTTGGGGTCGCGGTCCAGCGAACAACACTTACTAAGAGTTGGAATGAAGCAGTTTCAGCGTACACCCTCCGGTGGAGGAAACCTCGTGTACTGTTAGGCATGTGGTCGATCAGAGCTTTGCGAAGAACCTGAGTGGGAAAACCCACCGGCAGGACGGCAAGAAAATGGAAATGAAGCCATTGGAGATGTTTTGGTCACCGCTTGTAGCTTTCTGGAACAGCTATGGTGGAAAGTCACCTTAACTCACGGATATGGTTCCCGGTACTCGCGCGCTGTCGGCTGCCTTACAGAGAATACCTGAATAGCTAGATTCCGAACATTAGCCATATTTTATTAGCGAATCGCAATTAAATTCTGAAACATCAAAAACTTTTTCATAATACATGTTACCGCCGCGCCATAACTAGTAACACCAAACCGTGTTCTATAAAATGATAGTAAATGGCTGGCGCCACGAGTGGCTGCTACTACAGCCACTCGTGTCCAGGAAGGCTACACCAATGTGCCAACATGGCTGGAGACGAGTAGGCTGTTGTTATGTAGTGATTCAACGTTCAATCTCCGGTGAGATCAGTTGTGTCGCTTGCTCTCGATCGCGCGTATCGAGACAGCGAAACGTGCTAACGTATCATAACAAAACTGTCGCGAACGGCCGTGCGAGCTACGATGACCTTGTCAGTCATCACGTAAGGAATGTGCGCGAACAGCAAATCATTTTGCTAAGGCGACGTTATTACGTGCCTGAACAATGGCTTCACCTAATAAACAAGTAAACATACAGTTAAAAACTGAAACTGAACATCTCTTATATAAAGAACTTATGGAAGCGAAATGCTACTATCAAGAAGAAAAAAACGAATGTAAAAGACTACAAAATCTTGTAAAAGTCTTGCAAAGCCAAATTGAAAGTCTACTGCAACACAAAGAGGTACCGGAAAAAAACCCCGTGAAAACTTCTACTACTACCACGGAAACTTCTTCCGCCGGCGTTGAATATGCAACCGACGAAGAAGAACTTGCTAGAGAAACGGAGTGGATAAGAACTAAGTCGAGGAAAAAAAGGAAATTGAACACCTCACCTTCACTCTCACCTCAAGAAGCCAACAAAGCTACAACAGAAAAAACTAAGAAGGTCCCCTCTCCACCACCCATAGTAGTGGATGGAGTTAACAATTACCAAAGTTTTTATGACTTTCTGATAGAAAACCAACCAGCAGCCACCTTCAATATAAAATTGATGAGCGGTGACTGTGTTAAAATTAACTCGTGTGATGAAGAATCATACAGGTGCATCACAAAAACTTTAACAGAAAATGACTGCCTCTGGCACTCTTACGAAAACAAACAAGAGAGACCAATAAGAGTGATGGTTAAAAAACTACCGTGCTCTTGCAAACCAGAGAGAATCATAGAAGACCTAAAAAGTAAAGGTTATAAGATTGAAGGTGCGGTCAATAAACTGAGCTGGAAAAGTAAGGAGCCACTCAACATGTTTATGCTGACCTTCAATAACCAAGAAGAAATCAGGAAGGTGTATGATATCAAATATATACTTGGGTGCATGGTAGATATCCAACCGCTCAAGTCTACAAAACTGGTCCCTCAATGTAAGAGATGTCAGGCCTATGGGCATACACAAAAATATTGTGCCAAAGAACCAAGGTGTGTCAAATGCACAGGGAAGCACCTAACTATAGACTGCAAAAAACCAGCAGAAGACAAGCCAAAATGTGTTCATTGCGGAGAAGCACATCCGGCTAACTACAGAGGTTGCATGATCGCCAAAGAAATTCAAAAAATAAGAAGCAAGGCAGTTAAGAAACCACTAGCCGGGCAGCCACAAAAAGTCACTGGAACGCTAATAAGTGACAAAACTCCAATAACTAACCATCAAAGCCGTGGTGCAAGGGCCACTAGCACCACTCACAAAAATGTGTCCTACGCACAAGCGGCTGCTAAACATACAATCGCTAATCATTGTAACGAGCAGACTACAAAATCAGATAGTAAGCTGGATGAAATACTAAGGTTTATGACATCCTTCGATGAGCGTCTGAAAAAAATTGAAAATAGCACTAAGCCCGCTATGTACAAGGCCAAGCAATGATTAATACGTAGATGTGTATCTTATATCAGAAACACACTTTACTAAGCACTAAGTAACAAAAAAGATGACTATCTTCCCATCTCTATCAACAAGAAGCTCATCCCGTATGAAAATACGGCAAAATATTTGGGCATGACGCTTGACGCGAAGCTACGCTGGAAAGCTCACGTCAAGAATAAAAAAGACGAGTTAGAACTACTTTACAAACAAGTCTTTATACCAGTATGGACTTATGGTATACAGCTCTGGGGCTGTACCAGAAAGAGCAATATTCAAATCATCCAGCGATTCCAGAATAAAGTGCGGAGGGGAATAGTGAACGCCCCGTGGTACATCAGAAATGACGATCTCCACCAGTAAAATCGAGTTCGTCGCTAGTGTTATTCAAAAATACGCAGAAGCACATGAACTAAGGCTTCATCATCATGTTAACGTCGAGGCGATCCAGCTCCTTGACAATACGGACTTAATAAGAAGGCTCAAAAGGAAAAAACCTTTTGAGTTAGTGTAATAAATAAGTGAAATTCAGTGAAAACAAACTAAAGAACACATGAACATAGTGTCTTCCCTTAAATCCTAAATAGAGACAATAAGAAACGTGTTAATGGACACGTTCTTAGATTAAGCAATTCTAGCAATTTAAGTTAATTTTAAATTACTTATTAGCCCACGTTGTGGCTAGATTGTAATCATATTAGGGTACATTCTTTAGAAATAATGTGCACTAAATAAATGAAAAAAAAAAAAAAAAAAAAAATGTAGTGATTGGTTCGGTAGCGATTCGGTTAGGGAAAATAAGCAATGAAACAGCTGTTTTACATAAGCTGTGTGAAGCTACTCTAATATTGAGTTGTGCCAGTTTCTCTCCGTGTATCGCTGATTAACGCCGCACTCACTTGCCACGGCGCGGCGCGGCATCAGGTGGTCATGTTGGCTTAGAATAAGTAAGCTGTGGGTTCAGTCAACATATAATAGGCCTTTACATCTATTGAAGATGATTTATACAGCGTCAGGAGGCAACCTATGCCTACACTTAACGGGACACTGTAGTGCCTGGGACAATGTTTAGATGGAGTAGGCTTGCCCAGCACCTATACCATCCTCTCAGCCTAGTCAGCCGTATCCACAGGAAAGACAAGGTCAATACGTGCGGAGCTGACTAAGCCGCGGGTTTCCTCACGATGTTTTCCTTCACCGTAAAGCTCGTGTTAATGCGCATATAAATTTTCCGAACGAAAAATGCATTGATGCACGGCCGGGATTTGAACCCACGACCTTCGGATCGAAAGTCGAGGTACAATCCCACTCGGCCAACACGGCTTTAGTCAGTCAACAAAGGCCTTTATAAGTTTCGTATTGTTTGGGTTAGGGTTGTCTTGCAAACTTTTAAGTGGGGGCTAACATAACAAAACCAAATAATTAGTCAAACTTTGTTCTCGTGAGGACATTGTTCACACATTTGTTTTGGTGACCCTTTTATGCCATCTTCAATATCCCCAAGTTGACTCCCCATTTTTGGTAAGGTAACCTGAATTATTTGAAATATTTTATACGCATGAAACAGTTGGATCAAATTCTATGATTGACACAATTTTTCTTACAATCGTTGGATATTTAATAGATGTTATCTTGCTGAAGATGCCGGCACATAGCTTCGTTGGACGGCGCGGCGCGGTGCGGCGATAGCATCGGTACAGGCGAGGTCAATGCCTGCCGACGGAAGCATCTCTGCCAGAGCTTTTGTAATCTGCTGTAGTTTTTGGCACCAGCGCCCATCTCCTTGCACTTGAATCTCAACCTTACCATCCTAGACTTACAGTGTAATTCTGATTGTTTGTATACCCAAGGGCAGTTTGAAACTAAGGGTATTGGAATTGGGGCTTTAATAATGTATAGTTAGGGTTGAGAATAGTTTGGTTTTGGTGAGTAATAAGTCTTGCAAGTCTAGTTCCGTGTGTAATGAGTGGACGTGACTTGGAGCTCGGCGGAGGTGATAAAGTGGCGGAGTTCGGCAGCTTACGGCAAGTTCGCCATTATTGGAGCCTCTTTAAATTTGTTCAGCGGATCTGCGGTGAAACAATGTGGCCCACATCGGTAACTAAGGGCCAACGCACATCTATTGACAAAACTGTTTTGTCGCGTACTTAGTGACGTGAAAATAAATTTTCTGTTATAACGAAAACAGCATATGATGAATGCTTCCTCGTCATATGCTGTTTTCGTTGTAACGAAATTAACATCAATTGACACGACGCATGCATAAAATTATGTTTACCTATCTATTATAGCATTGTTTAGTACCTACCTATTAAACATTGTTTTATACGCACATACCTAGAGAATGAACTGTGCTTTTTTAATAAATAAGAATATAAAGTAATTATGTAGTGTACTTAATAATATAACGGTACTGCTACGCACGATGTAAGTTACGTTTACGCTACGTAACGCGTAATGGCGTCAATAGCACCCAAAACGTTATTAAGTACTTAGGATGATTCTCATTAAATAAGCAAGTAACGAAAACAGCAAATAAAAAGAAGCATATCGTAACTAAAAAAGTTTTACTGAGAAGTTTCACATCACTAACTGTTCGACAAGACGTTTTGTCTTTGGTTTGCGTTCTCCCTCTATCGACAAAACTGTTTTGTCGCGTACTTAGTGACGTGAAAATAAATTTTCTGTTATAACGAAAACAGCATATGATGAATGCTTCCTCGTCATATGCTGTTTTCGTTGTAACGAAACTCACATCAATTGACACGACAGTCTTTTCTTACGTTTTTTTATTAATAGGTTCGCAAACCAGCCGTTAAAACAATTTAATTAATTAATTAAATTGGCCGAGCGGCCTTCAAAAGCAAACACGCATGCATAAAATTATGTTTACTTATCTATTATAGCATTGTTTAGTACCTACCTATTAAACATTGCTTTATACGCATATACCTAGAGAATGAACTGTGCTTTTTTAATAAATAAGAATATATAGTAATTATGTAGTGTACTTAATAATATTATTAAGTAGGATGATTCTCATTAAATAAGCAAGTAACGAAAACAGCAAATAAAAAGAAGCATATCGTAACTAAAAAAGTTTTACTGAGAAGTTTCACATCACTAACTGTTCGACAAGACGTTTTGTCTTTGGTTTGCGTTCTCCCTAAGGGCCAACGCACATCTATCGACAAAACTGTTTTGTCGCGTACTTAGTGACGTGAAAATAAATTTTCTGTTATAACGAAAACAGCATATGATGAATGCTTCCTCGTCATATGCTGTTTTCGTTGTAACGAAATTCACATCAATTGACACGACGCATGCATAAAATTATGTTTACCTATCTATTATAGCATTGTTTAATACCTACCTATTAAACATTGCTTTATACGCACATACCTAGAGAATGAACTGTGTTTTTTAATAAATAAGAATATAGAGTAATTATGTAGTGTACTTAATAATATTATTAAGTACTTAGGATGATTCTCATTAAATAAGCAAGTAACGAAAACAGCAAATAAAAAGAAGCATATCGTAACTAAAAAAGTTTTACTGAGAAGTTTCACATCACTAACTGTTCGACAAGACGTTTTGTCTTTGGTTTGCGTTCTCCCTTAGTTGAATGAGTTTGCGACAGTCTCATTGCGACGACAAATTGCCCTTTTATTTTTTAAGCTGCTCATCTTTCTTAGGGTTTGGTTTATTCTATTTTGCATACATCTTCATAACGTACAATGTTCTAAATGGATACAGCAAAAAAATTAATAAAACAAAGTAGAAACCCGCTACGGCGCGGCGTAGCAACAACGCTACGGCGCAGCGTAGCAACAACGCTACGGCGCGGCGTAGCAACAACGCTACGGCGCAGCGTAGCAACAACGCTACGGCGCGGCGTAGCAACAACGCTACGGCGCGGCGTAGCAACAACGCTACGGCGCGGCGTAGCAACAACGCTACGGCGCAGCGTAGCAACAACGCTACGGCGCGGCGTAGCAACAACGCTACGGCGCAGCGTAGCAACAACGCTACGGCGCGGCGTAGCAACAACGCTACGGCGCAGCGTAGCAACAACGCTACGGCGCGGCGTAGCAACAACGCTACGGCGCGGCGTAGCAACAACGCTACGGCGCAGCGTAGCAACAACGCTACGGCGCGGCGTAGCAACAACGCTACGGCGCAGCGTAGCAACAACGCTACGGCGCGGCGTAGCAACAACGCTACGGCGCGGCGTAGCAACAACGCTACGGCGCGGCGTAGCAACAACGCTACGGCGCGGCGTAGCAACAACGCTACGGCGCGGCGTAGCAACAACGCTACGGCGCAGCGTAGCAACAACGCTACGGCGCGGCGTAGCAACAACGCTACGGCGCGGCGTAGCAACAACGCTACGGCGCGGCGTAGCAACAACGCTACGGCGCGGCGTAGCAACAACGCTACGGCGCGGCGTAGCAACAACGCTACGGCGTAGTCAACTGCATTATTACTACGGACGTACCTATTCCCTGAACTAAAAAAACCTTTTCATTGTTAGTTTAGTAACCGCAAATAAATCCCTTTACCCGTTGATTCGGACAGCGCCAGTGACGCGGGTTCGACCCCCGGGAGCACTGACGCACGATTATCGATAAATTCTGATAAATTAATGACAACTCCCCGCAGTAAACTAGTATGACTCAATCTACATTCGATAGAAAAATTCGATAGATTCGATTTTCGATAGATAATTGAAAAAAAAACTGTTTACATCCGATCATATTATTATAGGAAAATAAGAAATTGCTAGTCATCGTTACGCACTCGCACACGTAGAACGTAGAACGTAAAACGTGAATGATCTCGTTTCTTTAGATCCTACCGCCGTAAGTTTACATAGTGAGGACCAAGCTGAATCTAGGCCACATATATTCTTGTATGATCATTCCTACAAAATTATTTGGTATAATAATGCTCTGATTTGGCCTTTGAGCTAATAGAATGCGAGAAGAGCAAAACGCAAGCGGAAAATGATTAGACTCAGCTTTTATCATTTGTTTGAGGAATGGCATCTCTGCTCTTGTACGGCCGCTATTTCGTCATTGCTTCTTAGACACCCTATCGGAGTAAGTCTCGTGGGACGCCAGCATCTGCCAGTATTCATAAGAAATCAGCCGAATATTAAGATTCCAATGTATTCAGCGCTCGGCTGGAGCCGGCTGTGAACTCTTCTGACAAATAAGACGTTTGGGAGCTCGCGTTTTTACCTTTGCCCTTTACAACTCTGTTCTAATATGAAGATGTAAATGTAGGAGTAGATCACTCTGCTATGTATAGAGCGCTGTGATGAACCTCGCTCAGCTTAAAGAAAAAATAGGCTAAATAAATGGATAAAAATAGCTACAGACTCACCGTCTGTGTTCTTACCCACGCCACGCCACGCCACGCCACGCCACGCCACGGTAGACATGCACTGTGGTCTATTGGTCGGTCGGTCATTACTAGTTTTTTATTTAGTAGCGATGTTATAAAGTCCACTTGGCAAGGACACCATGTTTTGGAACTACTTTGGTTTTGCCAGTTGAAACCCCAATTTACTTCCTACACGAAATTAGGTTAAAAATCGAGCGATTCTCGGATTAGGTCCCTGGATGTAGGTCACAATCATGAATGAATGTAGTAAGTAAAGGTGAATTTTGACCGTGTCCACAGATTACAGTCGTATTTCGATTTTGATTACCTCTGGTAGGTAATAGTTATTCCAATACTAACTTTTATTCACCTTTTCTCGTTCCCATTTCACTGGCTAATAAACTGCAGTAATTGTGACAAAAAAGACGATCGAGTACAGGCGAGTACAGTACTGGCGCTCCTATCACCGACCCATGAAATAGATGTCATCCACAACGGAGCACCCAGACTGCATGTCCTGTCGTTCCAATTATCCCTTCAATAGTGAGGTTATTATGATAGGTGCAGCCGCGCCCTCGCCGTGCCTTTCAACATCGACAAAAGGTGCCTTTCAGATGTTAGCGACAGGCGCGACCCTCGCGACCCCCGCGACCCCCGCGACCCGCGCGACCCCCGCGACCCGCGCGACCCCCGCGTGGAGGTCGCAGATATTGCACTCGGTGATCCTGCTCAAACAATGCTAGAACATTGATTTGAGTCGAGCTTTGATTCCGAGACGTTGCTTGCGTGTCCAGTATTTATGTAGAGCTTGAACCGACACGCAAGCGTCGACCCCTGCTCTGTGCTTGCGCATACATTTCATCTGTCAATTTCCTAAGGAAAACGCTTCAGTAGATATTTTGTTGTGCTTTTGGAATAAGATCGTGACTAAGTCTCGATTAATGCCTGAATCTGTACTCAGCCGATCTGAGTCCGGATCAGTGCTTGAGCAATTAATGAGCATACGGATCTAAGTCTCGCTTCACCACATAAGTAAATATCGCCAGTGAAAATCGCTGCTGTCGATACAGGAGCTTAGCTCGAGCAGACGAGGGGAGCCGGCGATCCTTGGTTTGATGAAAGTCTTCTTTTGCGATTTTTTACCTTTTCATTTACAAAGACTAGGCCATGTTTATTTAGCACGCTTTATGGAATTGAAAGGACTTTTGCATATTGGATGGCAGGTACAGTCGCCGTCAGAAGTGCCTAAACAACTACTGTGACCAAATACGCAAAACTATAATTTTGACAAAAGCACCCCTCCTCGCCACGCCACAATGTTACGCTTCAAACGAAAATGTGATGGTTTTGTTTGGCCTAGTCTGGTCTAGGGTACCTAATACATTTTTGTTTAATGATAGCGCTAGCCCAAACATTCCTTGGACGTCAGCTGAAAGCTGTATTTGACAACACGGGTTGTTTAGCAAGTTTTGCTAACTGTCGGTTCATGGTAAAGGCGAATTTTAGTTGTGACGCCTTTTGAAAGCGGTGTCCAGCCTGATTCCGAAACACGCCGGTTTCACGTGCCACGGATTCATTTCAAGTGCTCAATAAAATGTCTGAAAATGTTTAGCCTAACACAGTGAAAACACAGACTAGCGTTTAGAAATAGCAAAAACGTGTGTGGGGGGGGAAAAGCCACTAAGTAGTTTCTTAATCTATTTATTGGAACAAAACTTTCGTCTGAAATGTTTATTGTATACCCAATCCAATAACCATGGGGCTCGTTGTGGTGTATTTTATAGCGTTGTGGTGTCATTGTGGGGCTTATTTTGGGTCGCTGAGATCTATGGCGGGGACTTAACCCACCGGCGTCGGCCGTTGGCCCTGTGTTACGAAACGGTGTTATTTTTATAACAGCTCGATACCGACGCGATAACAATTATTGTGAATTACGAGCGCGCTTTCCGGCGGAACCCACCGGGAAATTAAATGGAACTCAGTGATGATAAATTGTTCATTTTCACAAAAAATGTAACCGTTTTTCGCGACGTGCTTTGGTTATTGCATTTTCCTCGAGCGCAAACAATAGCTTCACTGAGCTGACGTTTACTGTGTCACCACTCACCTGTCCTAGAGGTAAGTATACTAACGTTTCAAAACCTGAACATTCAAGTACCTAAGTACATCATTCTGCACTTGAGTTGGGTTTGAAACCTCCAGCGGTTCACAAAGGTGTCTCCTAGCTCTAAAAGTCTACTTAAATAAATATCACCTCTTAAGATTTGAGTCTCATCGCGGATCCGCAGGCCATAGTCTGCATTATGTATGAGAGCTTTCAACCACGGCCTTTGATGTTCGAAAATACACTGTAATTTTAGGAGGATAAAGTATAAGTTCGAGTGGAGAAAATACTCCGCGCAAATAGAACCGGAAGGAATGATCGTTGCGTATTTATGAGGATCGATCGACGAGTGACGTCGATCGAGACATCTCGAACGATCGAGTTCGGAGGTTTACAAACTTGGAAAGTCATGATGAAACTTGCAATTAAACTTATATAGACTTATACAGACTGGAGGCTGGATATCTAATTATCGAGCAACTTTTCTAATTGAGCCTGTCAGCACATAGAGGTAGATACATGTCGATGCATGCGTGCAACTATTAACTTTCCTAAATAAATAACCTTAAGTACACATAAAGAAGATCAAAATTGTTCTGAAAAAGTTTTTAATTTCATTCTAGTTTTACTAAAAAGCATAATTAAACATCCAGGAGTAACTTTAACCAACTTTCTAGCATAACAGAGACCTCATTACGAAAACATGAGTTCCCGACTCGCGACGCTAAAAAGGTTGAATTTTAATTCACGTTACGTACACGTTAATTATCGTTCCAGCAGCCGTGTGTATGTAAATGCATGTACTAATGTATGTTTGTATATGTAGCCGTTAAAGCTTTGGAAAGAGGAAATTAATAAACAGGTTTTAGTGTAGAGTGAGGTGCTTTCAGGAAATAAGAATATAATTTTAAATCATTCTCGAAGCTTGGAGTTAAATATTATAAGTTATTTCAAAAATTATATTCTGACAACTGTCTGACTGGTTCGTTCTTCATCAAAATGATTTTCAAACCAAATAGACCAAGTTCCTAGCATTTCAATTTAAAGCTTTTTTTCCCAAACGAAAACTACTCTGGATTTTCCACAAAGTGAATGTATTTGCTTCAACAGTAAAGGTAAGTCGACCCGCGGGTGGAGGCTTGTATCGTTGCTGTGGGTCAACTGTACCTCTGCCTGTGACGTGCGTTCTAGCAGTTACGTTGTTCTTATGTTGTGATGTACTGAGTGAGAGGTGCCGAGCAAACAGCGAACGTACAGCCGTGCTCCGCAGCGCGTTGCGGGACCACATTGCAGCTGTGCTGTACCTCTGCTGTTTGCTATTGTAAGTTACTGCATGTGACTCAGTTCGTATGTCAACTCTAATGATCATTCTACTTGTATTAGGTACACTGCGCATGTAAAGATGGTTTTGTCATTGACTTTGAGCGACTTCTTTCATCCCACATTTTGTTTCATCGACATAAAGTCACGTAAATTGTCGCCAAGCAATTTTACTGGGGGTGATTCTAGACCGATAGACTTTTTGCCACGATAAGTAGATATTACGTATCTCCCAAAAACTATCAAAACTCGATGGTTTTTGGTATCTGTGGTGAAAATAAAGTCAACAGGTTTAGAATCAAGCCCCTGACTACGTTAGTTTCCTCTATCTAAAGTAAATGCGATACCGTGCAGACTGTAACCGCGTACAAGTGAAAAGGCGTTTTCATCCCTCTGACTCGTACCTACCTTTAGAGCCACAACGCGCCGCGTTCTCACAGCGTCGCGTCGCGTCATACATCGAAAGCCTCGCTTTTCTAAGAATCAACAACCTCTCTACCCAACCTCTGTATTATAAAAACGCTACCCAAACTCATTGAAATAAAGTTGAAAGTTGTACTAGCTGTTATGTTATGTAACGGTCGTAATATGACGGCCAGTATTTGAAGCCGACGGGTCACCTTACATATTAATGCAAGGCGCGGCCGGCTATGAATTATTCCGCCGCATTACGAGACTGCGCCTGGCGCAAATAAAAACTGTGAATCATTCCTGATTTAGAATTTTTTTTGGGTTGAACTACATAATGTTACACTGCTCTGATATTCTGCAATCGCCAGAAAAAAGAAGACCAACATGTGTGTGACAATAACATAGTTATTATGTAGGTACACGTGACTTTTGACTTTTTCTATTCTGTATATTGTGGGATGTTACCTGGCTAAAAGGGATGTTTATCATCATTATTACCATTCTCAGCCTGTATACACCCATTACTGATTATAAATGACAACCAGTATGTCGTTGCCAGTAGTTATTATACGTAACGTAACTACGCCTAAGTAGGTATAACCCTTCGATCGTTTGCATCCAGCCACTAAAAGCTACCTACTTAAGTAAAAACGTAATAATAATATGCTATTTGATATTGGCAACGCGTTAATGTCTCTGTGTCACTTCTAAAACACGTTTCGCAATGTATTCTTACCATACGCGAAGCTAAAGCACGCAATGAGTTTAGTTCGACCCTAAAGCGTCCCTCGAGCTTGTACGACTGCAGTTAAAACTCCACGACACGACACGACACGACATGAGTGCGAATTTGAATTGGAGATGTGTGCAGCGGTCAGCTTTGTACGCTCTTAATATTTTTCTAGAAAGTTCTCTTCGTTGTTAATATCTCTGAGAAGTCTTTGTCATGTTTCGCCATCATTTTATTTTTGTGCAAAACTTGTAAAGTGCTTCATTCACTACAGATTCACAGTTTGAGCAGAGTTTTAGTACTTTAAAAATGAATATTCAAATATTAATCATAATACTGAGAATAAGTCCACTGCTAGAAACACTATTGAGCCTTCACCATCCACCGAATTTTCTGAAATCTTCACAATTCGTCTGCCATCGGGTGGGGGATATCCTACGCAAGCAACACACACGATTGTAACAAATCCAAGTAGTATTTACCTAGTTACTTACAAACAAACTATCATGCTGAGAACTAATTTTAACAAACCCAAACATTATACTTACTTAAGTACTAGGTACATAACATTACCTACATGTAGAAGGTACCCACCTCCCACTACATTACAAGTTAGAAAATGTTTGCGAATGTAAGTAAGAGGCTTGCTACAACGAATGGTATTATTAACTAGTCCGTTTCAACTAGATTGAGTCGGTGAACAAAGCGGCCATCCCTCCGTACAGCTATGAATGGCCGCGCGGCGCCATCATTCAGCGCCGTTGGCCGCGCCGGAACTGCTCCGCTCGCTATTTTTCCACGAAACTAACCGAATCCCAGTTTGACTATTCAAAGCCGCATACATTGTCAACTGCGTGTTGGATGTTGTTGTTGTTGGATGGTGCCTACTCCGCTTTCCTGTGGGTACCTACAATTGAATGGGCTGAAAGGGTACCAGCGTGAAGCGATCTAGGGACTACAGCGTCCCGTTTATAGGAATATGGATAAGAAGTGGCCCATGTAAGTATAAATCAAGGTCAAAGCCACAACTGATTATCGAAAGTTCATATTAGAAATAGTACTGCACGGTAACACGACACAACACAACACAACTCCACAGTGAAGTGCTCGTTGCCATGCATGGCATGATGCGATGTGTACAAATAATCGAAAATGTCACCAGCAAACCTTCGTGTACCGCATTGCGTTGCGGAGTAGGCCGCCAGGAATTCACTTTTGTTTTGAAACTCAATTTTACACGTTTTGGATAAAACTAGTTCTAGAGTAACACAGTTCTATGCTTGTTGGTTGGTAGATTACCTAATAAGGTTGACTTTGAAAATAAAAAAAGCTAAATGGACTAAAAATGTATAAATTCAATCTCTTTTCATTTGAACGATATTGAATTAACATCAAAACTAGTAACTCCATCAATAGGATTGGAATCAGTTTGCTCGCGGATTTGCAGAATCAGCTGAGCCAGCTCGCAGATCCATCTCGATTAATTAATATCTGATTGAGATGCGCTCAAACTCTTCAGCATTTCAAGGAACTAGATCGGTATTTGAGCCGAGAACTATCTGAGTGCGGTTTGTAGGTAAGTGAGTATGCTGTTGGTTATAAAAGAAATACGCTGATAAAAATAATTCTGTATCGAGACCATACTTTTAATATAGTGTTCCGTTTTTCTGTTTCAAACGGAACCCAAAACTGATCTTACGAAACCCAGCTCACGATTTGGATCACGAAATATTTGTATCTCGTTCCCAATTTACGGTTACTGCGTACACAAGCGCAGGGAACTCGGTGCCAAAATATCTAAAGCACATTGTGTATGAGCACTTTTTCATCCGTCGGCCATTCGCCTGAAAGTTTGAACAACCACTCGAGCGAATGTCATAGGACGAGCAAAAAGCGCTCGCAAGCCACGAATAAATTATTCAGACGCGCAAAAAACTACATTTGTTGTATTGTAGCTGCAGATTAGAGGAGAAGAGCTGAACCATTACAGAACTAGACGAAAACACACGAGCAAAATACAACACAGTTATCAATCAAGGCCTTGATACTTATTCACCCAGACGTGAGTCAGAGTAGTACCCAGTAGGTGGACTGATAGATAAAGTTGTGTGAGCTGGGCGACGGCGCCACGTCGTCATAGAACGATTGCGTCTTTGGAGTGGTTTGTGAAAGCAAAATGACCTAGCCTGTTCCTACTCGCTATGAGAGAGAAACGGGATTTTTATCATATTTTCCCATATTTGGTCGCGTCGCGCCGCGCTGGATGTAGACTCTGACGAGTGACGTGTGCAGCGGGCTACGTGTGCAGCTTAGCAAAAATAAAACTGTTATTCACAAACATGCAAAAATTATCAAGCTTTGCTTAGTTTGGGACTAGAAGGCGTTGTGTGAAATGTCCATGAATATATAATTTAATTTCTTTAAATTTAATTCAATACTTATCTAATAGTTCATTTTCACATGATGAGGATGAGACGCTTACCGCCATCCTCGTCTTCAAACGATGGAAAAATAGCATCCTGATATTATTTCATTTAAGTAATACAACGAGTATAGTTTCTTACAAAAGCAACGGGTACGTAGCTGTACTACGTTTGCAAAACAAAAAACATATCGATGGCTGGATTCAAGTATGTTTATTGCCATAATGATGTATAAATTTAACAATGTCCATCTTAGAGACACTACACAATATTAAGGTTTCTATAAAATACAACACAATATAACGAAAAACAAATTGTCACCCTGAGGGCAAAAAACATTGCAGGTCTTTAAATTCTCCTTGTCTAAAGAAATTCAAAATCTTTTATTTGCCATCATTTCGAAAGCAAAACAAAGAAAGGACAAGCTGCTGCCTGCAATAAGTACCACAAACGCCGGTCGCACTTGCTCGTGTGTGAGCGGCTCGTACGCCGCCGGCTCCACCACCACCTCTCTGCACTTGAGCCGCTCCTTCAAAACCAGATCATGCGCGTGTTTCTGCACCAGTCCACCAGCGACGTACCTTAATAGGAACTTATCTAATTGTTTGACTAGGACAGAGCCGGCACGGAAGTACAGGGTCCTCAGGATGGAGAAGACGGGCTCTCGCACCTTGTACGTGTCGCTACCACATTGATCGTGCTTCGGCATCCATTTGTATATATCGTACATAGCCTCAAACATTGCTGTGTAATGCTTCCTGTCCTTACACCGATTCACCTGAGACAAACACTCTACAAGGTTTTCACACGCCTGACTCTTGTTATCATAAAAACTACTCCACATTCGAGGCAAAATGAGCTGGTAGTTTTCGTCGATTTCACTCATCTCTTTCACCTCGAAACCTCTTATTGGATGAGTTTGGACGCTGTTCAAGAAAGCTTGCATCACGTACGGTATGATAAATACAGAAAATAACAACGAACAACTTATTAAAGTTTCCGCTATTCCCTTTTTCATTTCACGGATAGTTGTCTTGTTCAAGAAAAACCCAAAAACGATGAGGAAGTCTCGCACGGGATCCCCCTCGCGCGCCGGGAACAGCGCGAGCCGATGCGCCAGGACTGAGAAGATGACGATCAAACTCAACACGGAGATCGACACGCTGAACGCTTTATAATAAAGAGCTAGCCACGCGTTATATACGTTCGCTCGTGGCATGATTTGAATCATGTAGTCAACCATCACTGGGTATGTAAAAGAAAACTTTCTCATAACCATGGCGTCCAAGAAGTAGCCTCCTATAGCACCCTCGACGCGGCCGGCGCGGACCATGCTCAACATGTCCACGTACGAGTAGTTGCTGACCAATCTCTCCAGCTTGTCGATCTTGTGCATCTCTATGAACTCAATCACAAAGTGGTGGCGTTTGCTGAACATCTTTACGATTCGCTGTTCGTATCCTTCCGTGCCATCGTTGTCCATGCTAACCATGGGATAGGTGTTGTGAACGGCTAATTTAAAACGGCAGCCACGAAATCCCTCTATAGATATCACTGGGAAGATGTGAGATCCTCCATCGTACTCGGAGCATCGGCTGATGTTGAGCAGGTGCAGGTGATGCTTGCAGGGTTGGATCGGAGAGTGGAACGAGTAGATCGTGTAGTCATCCACCTGCTTACTGAGAAACGTTACATTGTAAGTGTTTTTAAAGATGAAAAACTCGGTGATGTTTGTCAAGTAGTCTTCAAAATGTTCCATTGAGATGATGAGGTTAGAGCTCGGAGTCCAGTAGGTGTCTTCCATGACGTCATCTAAAGTCTTTTTCATGTCGATGTAGTTGTTAAAGTGCATCACGTAAATGGTGCTGTGCACGTGTTCTTTTCCCCAGAATCGTGTTTTAGTAACGAATCGGGTCCGTTTGACGCCATGCAGACTTTGCGCAACAGCATCCTTAATATGTATCAGAGATACATCAGAAGTAAATGCTCTGGACTCCGTTATTCTCGATAATATATTTTTGACGCAGACACCGATGTATGTATCTGTAGAAGAGATGCTGATATTGAGAGAAGCGTTCACAGTTACGAACGTTACGATGACAAACAGCACCAAACCCCATTTTAACATCACTCAAACTGAAACTTCGGTCCACGGTTACTCATCAGTCAGTGCTCAGTTCATTGTGCACCACAGTACTTCTTTCATGCCTTTTATATCACTAAGTATTCAATTAGTATAATCATAAATCATAGTAAGGACGATAAATAGGAAGGTAACTTTTATTTTTGATTCTACTGTCGAGAGTGAAAAATTGTTTGTCTGTTCACGTGGAAATGGGTTCAGTCCGCTATTCAATAGAAATTTTACGAAAGTTACGAATATAAATACGAATAAAATAGTTACCTGTAATAAAGCATTAGCAGGCATTAGTTACCTAAGCTTTATAACAGCCCACTGTACAACACTTTATAAGCTTTTTTGAGCTTATTTAGATAAAACTAACCATGCGTTTAAACTAGGTTCTAAATTGGCTAAGATGAAACTAACAAAAACTTGTGTAAATCCAAAGTGAAATCCTAGGTCGCCATCAAATTTTTACAGCCATTTTTAGCTGAACATTTTAACCGTAAGTATAGAAGCATCGCCTGGATCTCACAAGCCACACGAGTGCGGGCAGTAAAGTGCACTGCCAGGCTGCACTTTATGATCCACTAAGTCAGCGCCCTCTGTCGGCTCTCGCCGGAGACACAGGTGAGGCTGTACTCCGAGGAACTGAAGTTTCACTGCAAGGAACTGGGCGGATACTATGGTAGAGTGTGGACGTGTTTGAGCACGCGAGTGGTTTTGTAACTCGGTGCATGCTGCCTGATGAGTTGATGACCCTGGGCAACCATTTTTATTTTGCGAAAGATCGCGATGCTTATGTCAACAACGTTCTCTTCGTGATTCTGATGAACAGTACTTAGATACATAAAAACAAAAAGAAGCGTATTACCCAGCAGAGTTAAGTCTACTTAAGATAAAGTCAGAATGAAAACTATCAAGCCATTTTAAATCTAAATTCCGTTAGATGAAGCTCATTTTGCCCCAAACGCCGCCATAGAGTGAGTCAGGGTCGCGCTACAGACAGACGCTAATGCTGTTAGACCGAGTTTACGCGCTGGTTCCTTCAAGTTACATTAAGATACGACCTGACGAGTTTAAAACTTAACTAACCAACTCCGGATACGTTTTTGGTGAAGAAAAAACTCACCTCTGCATCAATTTAGGATATTGTTTTATTCAGCGTCGACGCATGCATGGGTCACCCTGACCCCACAATACCAGACCGTTGTCCTGTTGTTGTTATACGGTCGGAACCAAAAACAACAGCTGACTGTAAGTTTACTTATTTGTCTGCGAATAACTTGGTGTTTTCTACAGTGTGTTCAAAACTGAGGGTTCAAGATAAATGTACAATTTTATAGCTTTAAGCTACACGCACTATTAGAAGACAGTCCATCAACAAACACTATGTAAAATCGCGACCCCCGCGCCGGGACCGCACAAAGGGACAACACGCTTTGCATAAAACTGGCTCAAGACCGGCCATCTCTTAGAGCATGGAGACGGTCATCTATTAGGACGAGAGAGGCCCGAGGCCAGATAATGGCGCCTGGTGACTGCGGATAGCCTCTCAGTTTGAAGAAACTGTAAATAAAATGATGATGGCAAAACCAACTTTTAGTTAGGTACCTACTTAGTACTTAGGTCTGTAACTCTTTTACTTTGATATTTTAGTTAGGTACCTACTTAGTACTTAGGTCTGTAACTCTTTTACTTTGATATTTTAGTTAGGTACCTACTTAGTACTTAGGTCTGTAACTCTTTTACTTTGATATTTTAGTTAGGTACCTACTTAGTACTTAGGTCTGTAACTCTTTTACTTTGATATTTTAGTTAGGTACCTACTTAGTACTTAGGTCTGTAACTCTTTTACTTTGATATTTTAGTTAGGTACCTACTTAGTACTTAGGTCTGTAACTCTTTTACTTTGATATTTTATGTCAAAGTTTAGTAGGGTCACTTTATATAGCTCCTCAAACCGACATGCTGCTGCAAGGCCTGAGTTAGGAGTTATACGAGGAGGAAGTTTGTAAGTTTATAATGTGGTATCAATTTCAATAAAATAAGCAGTATTTTCAGTAAAAAGAAAATAGCTAAATTCACCATTCCATAATTTTCCATCAAACGTTGAATAATGATGAATCTCAAACAAGTTAGCAAAGTAACTAGATAGAAACAAAGCAAACGAAGACGGGCGCGCGCGCCACGCGTCGTCGGGGCAATGCACACGAGATTCAATTACCGGCTAATTGTGCGCTACAGACCGAGCACATAACTGTGAAGTGCACGTCTCGCGTCGCTCTACGACGTCTGGGAGACGGAGAACGATCGTATTGCATGTTACATTGTCTAGCGATAGTATTTCAGGATTAAACGTAGGTACCTATGGTTGAGGCTAGGGAAAATGTAACAGATAACCCGCGCGCGGAATTCTTACCGCACCATCTTAGTTAGTAGAGATGTTCTACGGACGCCATAGATAGGCGAACAAACATAATGTTTACTGACAACTTATTGATGGATCGCAGTAATATAACACGTGCGTCTAAAACGCACAACTTTGCAACATTTAAATGTATTACTTCTTCGCATCCCGACGTTTCCTTTTTAGCCCGGAAAATGATTTAAATGTGCAAACTAGCCCACACGCGGCACAAAACAACTCAACAATATGAAACGAGTCCTTTCATCTGAATAGAATAGAATAGAATAGTGCGCGGAATAGCGAGCCGCGTCGGTAATCCATTGTGTTTGATAACAAAAGCAATGAGAGGTCCGACCGAGGGCCGCAGGGAGGGACACGCACAGGTCATGGCCGAGGGAGGGATCAACGGAGAATGTTAATCACTTTTTAGGGTTTCGAAGTCAAAACGGCAGAAAAACCCTTGTTTAGCCACGACCTGACTGTAGATCACCAACCCCTGATTCATCAGTGCTCTATTGAAAATAACACAGTTTTTAGCGCACTAAGAGTTTTTAACATTTGTATGGAGTGGGTGCATGTACTCGGTGTAAGCTATTGTACTTTACGAGAGTATATAAAAGTTAATTAGCTGTATTTAGTTTCCACGATCACATCACCATCGGACGGTTTCTATCGCACAATAAAGCGGAAACACTACGGTGCAGTGGTATTTAGTAAAGCGCGATCATCGCTTTTGCAATCGTGCTCAACCTTTCAAAAAAAAAGAGCGCATTCTTCCGGGCGTTTCATAGCGGCAGCAGCATGTTATGAAACCACAATAAGTGTGCTACAGTAAGCACAGTTTCTGATCATAACTTGCTAGTTTGTGTTCCAACTTCACTGTTCCGCCTAAGTACTTAAGTATATCACTTCCGATAACTCATTAGAACGAGAGAATCCACGAATGCACGTAACTAACTAATTCACTCACAGCAACGACACGACACGACACGACACCTACGCGATGTCGGCGGAGAGAAAGTCATATTATCTATAGGCGCTTTCAGTATTTCTGTTCGAGCGAGCCACTGACATGCCGCTATCGTATGGAGATACCGGTATTGGCCGTGTGTAAACGCCATACAGAATCTATAAAGTAGGTACTTAGGTACTTACTACCTAATGTTTCACTTGTTTGTGTTCCGGAAGAAGCGAGTGATTTGACACTTGTACGGGATACGGACACGACGACCGTGTACAACCACCTGGAAATACCTTTTTATCATTTCAAGTCACAACAAGTCCCATTATAAAGTAGTCGACTCCGAACTCATGGTCATGGGTATCTGTGGTGGATGGTATCACCCTAGTAGCAATTTGTGTTGGCCAACGGTTGCCAACGGTTGGGATCACGTTGGGAAGTGGTAGTGACATTGCCTACAGCGAGCCAACGAACAGCCAACTCAAATTTTATTACGACAATTTCTAAACAATCTCCCAACATTGGCCCAACTACTGATAATAGTTGTTTTAACAACCGTAAATACATACGATGAGCAAATGATGGCCCAACATGTGTTTTTGGTTCGGTTGCCGACGAAATTTCTATACAGTAAGCCAACGCTGGCCCAACTGTAATAAATCAACTGTATTCCCAACCAAAATCATCCAGAATTCCCCTACAAATGACCTACCGAGGTATTCGGTTGGAATACCAACACAAAATCCTTACTTTGAGCCAACCAAGTGCCAACGGTAGTTTTCTGATAAAATCCCAACTGAAAACAATCACGATTCCCCTACAAATGCCCTACCGAGGTATTCGGTTGGAATACTAACACAAATTCTTTACTATGAGCCAACCAAGTGCCAACGATAGTTTTCTGATAAAATCCCAACCGAAAACAATCACGATTCCCCTACAAATGCCCTACCGAGGTATTCGGTTGGAATACTAACACAAATTCTTTACTATGAGCCAACCAAGTGCCAACGGTAGTTTTCTGATAAAATCCCAACCGAAAACAATCACGATTCCCCTACAAATGCCCTACCGATGTATTCGGTTGGAATACTAACACAAATTCTTTACTATGAGCCAACCAAGTGCCAACGGTAGTTTTCTGATAAAATCCCAACCGAAAACAATCACGATTCCCCTACAAATGCCCTACCGAGGTATTCGGTTGGAATACTAACACAAATTCTTTACTATGAGCCAACCAAGTGCCAACGATAGTTTTCTGATAAAATCCCAACCGAAAACAATCACGATTCCCCTACAAATGCCCTACCGAGGTATTCGGTTGGAATACTAACACAAATTCTTTACTATGAGCCAACCAAGTGCCAACGGTAGTTTTCTGATAAAATCCCAACCGAAAACAATCACGATTCCCCTACAAATGCCCTACCGATGTATTCGGTTGGAATACTAACACAAATTCTTTACTATGAGCCAACCAAGTGCCAACGGTAGTTTTCTGATATAATCCCAACCGAAAACAATCACGATTCCCCTACAAATGCCCTACCGAGGTATTCGGTTGGAATACTAACACAAATTCTTTACTATGAGCCAACCAAGTGCCAACGATAGTTTTCTGATAAAATCCCAACCGAAAACAATCACGATTCCCCTACAAATGCCCTACCGAGGTATTCGGTTGGAATACTAACACAAATTCTTTACTATGAGCCAACCAAGTGCCAACGGTAGTTTTCTGATAAAATCCCAACCGAAAAAAAACACGATTCCCCTACAAATGCCCTACCGAGGTATTTGGTTGGAATACTAACACAAATTCTTTACTATGAGCCAACCAAGTGCCAACGGTAGTTTTCTGATAAAATCCCAACCGAAAAAAACACGATTCCCCTACAAATGCCCTACCGAGGTATTCGGTTGGAATACTAACACAAATTCTTTACTATGAGCCAACCAAGTGCCAACGGTAGTTTTCTGATAAAATCCCAACCGAAAACAATCACGATTTCCCTACAAATGCCCTACCGAGGTATTCGGTTGGAATACTAACACAAATTCTTTACTATGAGCCAACCAAGTGCCAACGATAGTTTTCTGATAAAATCTCAACCGAAAACAATCACGATTCCCCTACAAATTCCCTAGAAATACCGTCCTACCTACTACGTTTTGATTTTGAACAACAGAAATGCCTTACCGAGGTGGTATATAGGTACCTACCTACCTATATTCGGTTGAAATACTAACAAACAGAAGATCTTTACTATGAACCAACCAGGTAGGTAGGTACATATATGTACATACATAAACTAGGTAGGAATGTTTGTTCGAGCATAACTTGCAGTGACTAATCAGTACTTATCATGACACAACAAAACTCAGACCCCGAACGAATGCACGGAATCATTGGTCCAGTGGCGTGTCCGGTAATCGAACCTAGTTTCTGTCAAAAAGTCGTCCTCCGCGCCAGAGAGGTCACTGGATTTATAACTAAGTATCTGGCCGTTTGAAGGAGTCTTTATTCGCAGTCTTATTGTCGCGTAAAAGCATTTCGTCGCGTCGCCTCCAGCCTCCAGCGCGGGGTGAACACGAACAAAACTAACGTTACCGCGTCACGAAAACCTATCGTATTCGAGGCATATTGCGCGTCAACGGCAGCTCGACCGCCGAACGTTATAGCGACATCGCGCTTTGTATCTCAAATACGCTACCGTTACGTTACGATACGTTTACGTTTGCCACATTGATCGCTACGCTACTGATCGAGCTGCAGGTGGTAACTGAATAAAAGGAGACGCGCTTTATTCCATTCTCTTTGCGAAGTGCCACTTCGGGAATATCAATTGAGAGGCGAGATCTGTTTTATTATTCAACGAGACTCGCGCATAAACACCCAGAGTTTGGTAAATTGCGCGAAAAATTTGTTCCTCAACAAATACAAAAAAGTATTTTCATATAATTATACTTACTTAGCTAGCTATTTACAAAATAAAACTATAAGCATCTGAAGTGCGATTCAGGTACCTACCGATAAAGTAAGTACCTAGCTAGAATAGTTTTCTCTCGTAGGACTTGTGTGGCTGAACCATAAACCATAACCATAGGTCTAAATGTTTAAAAATACAAATACCTACTTAAATGGCGTGTAGGTATGGATTATAATAGTTTGTTGGTTTACAAAGCAATCAAAACGACACCATTTTACCTATAACACCAAAGAATTGTACAAATCCTAAAAACATAACTGTCGATAGTCATGAATGAAATAAAAGTTATGCTCTAATAAAACAGACTACGACGACGTGGTTTGTGTTGCGACTGTTTTATGAAAATTAGTTCCACTGTGATGTATTTTGTTGGATTTATTATCTAATAGTTCCTGTACTTAGACATCCCAGAGTATATCGCCATGAAAAAAATATTATTTTGCGATATTAGTATCTACTTAAGTACATTGTTATTTGTTGCTGTTTGATGTTGATTGTTGACATGAACTTCTTTGACTCGCGGCTGAGAATAGATACCAGCGTATGAGAACTACAGAACAGATTCATCAAAATATGATACCCTATCTAAGCACGAATAAGCGAACTGGCCATATCCCTATTTTAGCGGACTCCATGACAACATCTACTCTGGAACTTCATAAGTGCGTATCGGAAAAACTATAAACAGAACAGCAGTAAAACATAACATAAATGTTTACGACACAACCGCCATGATACTTGGAGCCTTGTGTTTGCTTGCGTGTGGCAGTCATGCAGCCAACCTTGAGATTGAAGGCCTGGTGTCGTTCGGTCTGAAACTGCCGGCACATTTGAAGGATGTCGAGGCGAAGCCGGTGCTTAGGAAGGTTCAGGAGAGCCAGGTGACTGCAGGGCCGGTGATGGAGTGCATCTACCAGTATCCGGAGAAGAAACAAGTTGAAGCACTTTTGAGTAACATGATGAACGTGTTGACGAAGGTTGGATTTTGTTCGAACACATTTATTTAATTTAGGCCATCGCTCGCTGAGTTTTGAAATAATATCAGCCTTCCTTACAAGGTGTTTGTGAGAGCCCACGACTTCACCAACGAGGACGGCAGACGCGCGGAGGGCGAGGAGGGCTTGAGGCATCAGGAGTCCAGGTTCAGGGTGGTCGACCACAAGAACACGCAGTTCTTCGAGTACATCTACCACAACATGACTCATGAATACAAGTAGGTACACATACAGTATTCAGTCGGTACATAAAGTACGTGATAGACCAACGACAATTTATGTTGTACATCATGATTTTAGACCGACTGGTTATTATTTGCAGTTAAATGGTAGGTACCATGCAGTACTACTTGCCATAACACTCTGATCAAATTGTTGCGGAGCTAGGTTCACACACAGATTATTTCAATATTCATAAGGTTCCTAAAATCGTTTCTATTTTATAGCAAATTCTTCAACGAGTCATCGGAGCGAGTGGATCGCTCTGGTAGAGATCCCTGCCAGCACCAAGAAGAGCTGAAGAAGACGTGGCGAGAGTTGCTGGACCACTCACTGGCGACGTGTCGTCGTGCCGCGCTGCGCTGTGTGGAGGAGCGCCTGCGCGCGCAGCGAGCTGACGACCGGCTCCGAGCACGGCTAGGGCAGTTCCTCGTCAGGGAACTCGCCAAGGTGCGCACTGCACAGCTGCATCTGCTGTGCGATCATTTCCAGCTGTGCTATAATGACTTACTTTGAGGAGTTATACCTAAGGATATGGAGTAGGTACTTATCTAACTTCTGTAGTAAAATATTTATTTTGTTGTAAGATGTTTTTATTATCAACACGTAACAGGTAGGTACCTATACAATGTTTGAACGTACTACGACTACCTTCCTAAAGCACCCTCAAAGAGGATTTTGAATCAAAACTAGAAGATCTGAAAGGAGGTCTGTGTCCGTGGATAACGGAGCGTAAACTAGTTTTTAAACTTACTAAAAGTAATTTTCATACTAATCCATGTTCACTATCACAATTCATGTAAGTTGAGGTTGATATAAGTTGAGGAATGTAAACGAGAAGAAAAACAGTATCACTAAGTTTCAAAGTCCACATCTCCACTCTTATCTTATCTATGGTGACTCCCGGCCCGCGGGTGTTCTTCATCTGAGTATTTCAGCAGAAAGCTGTGGTGGAACCGGCGGATGGAGTCCATCATGTGCTGGAACTCCTCGCGCGGGTGCAGGATGGTGGTGCGGAAGTGGAACGTGCCAGGTTGTTGCCCGAATCCGGTGCCAGGTATCACGCATACTCCTGAAAAAGTATATTTCGATCAAACCGTCGTCGCGCTTCGTATAATATGAGTACCTAACAGAATGACGCGACTGACCAGTCTCCTCCAAGAGCTGCAAGCAGTAGAACTCGTCAGGGCTCACGTGGAGCTGTGTGGCTGCATGCTGCGCGCGCGCCGGTATCTCGATGCGAGGGTATGCGAACATAGATCCCTGCAAATAAAACAAAATGTAAGTACTTAAGTAGGTTTAGATAGATAGATGGTTGGTTACCCTTGAGTTTTGAGAAAAGTCCAAAAGAACTACTTCTTAGCGACAACATCACCTAAATAATAATGGCACTGGTACGGAACCCGAAATAAGATAAGGCCGCTCCACATTCTCAAGAGAATCTCGCGAGAACGCGAGAAACATGCGAGAAACGTGAATGTGGAACCGATTCTCGTATTCTTCTCAAGTTCTCGCGTAGTTCTCCGGCCTTTCTCCACTTTTTGTCGGTATTTTGGCGCGAGACAAAGGAGCGCGAGAACGTGAGAAAAGGCGAGAACGTGTATTGACTCCACACTCGCATGTTTCTCAGTAGCGCGCGAGCCGCCGACTTGAACGGTTGTATGTTGTGTACCTACCACGTGGCGTCAATATGAGCGTAACTTGGACAAACGAACTTGAGTTGAAATTTGTCAATAAACTTGTCGCAGCGGTTACAGCGACAAGCGTCACAGCTCAGTTGGTAATAGCTCTGCCTTCCGTGCTGTGGGTCGTGGGTTCGATCCCCACCAAGAACAAACATTTGTGCGTGGAAAACATAGATGTTTGTTCTATGTCTGGGTGTTACTATGTATTATAAGTATGTATTTACAAAAAAAAAATAAAGTAATATAAGTATTCTATCAGCCATCTAGTTCCCATATTACAAGCATTGCTTAGTTTGGGACTAGAGGGTGTTGTGTGAAATGTCCCTGAATATTTTATTTATTTATTTACTTCTGCGTCCATCGTCATCGAGCGCGAGAACTGTAGTGAGAACTATTTGAGAACTTTGTGAGAGTGTGTACCCAAAGAAGTTCTCGCTACAGTTCTCGCTGAGAATCTCCGGAGATTCTCGCGTGAATGTCTCGTGAGAATATGGAGCGGCCTTTACACCTAATAATCTTTCTTGACCAAAGCCGACCTAAAATCAGAACTAAATACTTTACATCGACCATACTTATCAGCCTGCAGAAGTTCATTCTTGAATTGAGGGCTCCACAAAATTCCATAAAGAACGATTTTAGACCACCTCCATCCATCGACTTCGCGCGATCTACTAAATAGAATTAGGTAAACAGTATTGTGCGATAATGAGCCAGTTTTCTTACATCAAGTTCATTGCAGAAGTATCCAGGTATGGAGTTGAAGGTCTTGAAGGCTGTCTTGGTCCTCTCAGTGAGCATGCGGTGGATGTCGCGCCGCTCCCGAGAGTACTGCTTGTACGAGTCATCGGGAGGCAACGGGGGCTTCATCTGATCGTTTAGAACAAAAATAGGTTGACATCAACTGTTTGTAGCTACACCACACACATACGAGTACAGAGCCGTCCAGCAGGAGAGCTGGTTTCATGGCGAAAGATACTGTTCTATAATCAAACTGATAGGTACTTAAGGTGATCTCGATGTCTTTCATCACGATCGGTACAACGGTTCAACAGAGAACTGAGAAAACGTCTGTTTGCAACCAAAACAATTAGAATAATTGGTATAGAGCTGAAGTATCTCACCGCACAGTGTAGCGCGCACTGTCCCAGCACGGTGGGGCACTGCATGACAGCGCGCGCCGTGCGGAAGGCGGCGAGCACCGCCGGGTGCAGTCCCACCAGCTCCACCAGCCCCGCGCGCAGCCCGCACTCCGCCGCCCACCCCTTCGACAGCGTCACGAAGCTGGCCAACTCCATTGAGCTGTATGGCTCGCCCATCTCTGACATCACCTGAAAGGAAACGATCAGTTATCACTGGCTTAAAGTTCTGGTTTTTTTGACGTTTGTGGCATTTTAACCTCAAATAAATACAACCACTTAAACGAGTAAGTACTTAGTAAAGTATTTCTAATTCTAATTCAAGGTGGAAGAATAAGATCTGCACTGATGCCCCGCGTTAGGGTGTATATGCATTGTCCTCCTGCTAAACTCACCCCAGCCAACTCCTTAAAGTAACGGAGGACTTTGGGCTGATGTCAGCAATTTTCTAGCATCTCCGATGGTGTTGTGGGTGCAGAGTGTATCAAACGAATAGCTACTAAGTTTACCGCTTTTACCAGGCCTTACTATAAGGCACTCAACAATGATTCCGCATCATCTAGTACCTATAAATTATGATCATTGGTAAGGATACTTTACTTTCTTAAACGAGTGAAAAGGCTTGCTGACAATGTTCTCCTGGTAGACCTCATCAGCCAGGATGAAGAGATTCTTGTTGTGCGCAAACTTTATCACTTCTTCTATGTTCTCACGGGTCAGCACCTGGAACAAATCAAAGGCCATGAAGTTTAAAAACTCGCATGCTGTGACGCCCTATAAGTATGGGAGCACTATTATTATGACTCTCGACTAGTTCACTTGATACTAAAGTGTAAACCCGTGTTGGGAGTCCTATTTTAAATAAAATAAAATAACTCCGTCACCAGACTCGCTTCTAAGTAGTTCTAAGATGAGTTTCAAATTCTAAACATGTAGTCAATTGTAGTCTAACCTGTCCGGTAGGATTTCCAGGGTTGATAACGACTAGTGCGCGCACCCGACACCCCGCACTCGCAGTCAGCCAGCTCGCTTCCAAGCTGGTTGTGGTCAACGCCCAGCCGGAGCTCTCCTCCAGATAGTAGTCCGCCTGCGTGATGCCGAGCTCGGCCAGCGCGCCCGAGAACAGCGGGTACTGGGGAATGGGGATCATCACCGCTATGGAAGCAATAAATAACACCTTGAGTTGAGTTAAAAGATAAACTCTGCGACGTGACGAACCTTTAAGCGGTTACCACTATATCGACATGCTCTTTCTGAGTCTCAAATATGTGAACGTGACGTTCATGTCCATGGAGAATGTGCCATGCGAGATATTGCAATTATTATAGACAGAGAAAACCACTCAACATCAAGTGGGCCATAAGCTAGATAAATCACGTTTTCTGTTAAAAAAATCTACTAACCCGGGGGTTTCCCATCGACCTCTGCAACGAACAAGCTCAGCACTGCCTTAATGACGTCAGAAGCCCCCGAGCCGAGGTAGATGTGTTCAGCAGAAGCAGTCACGCCATCCCGCGCTGCAATGTACTCTGCCACAGCACTGCGCACGATGCGCAGGCCGTTGGAGGGGGAGTAGGCTCCTACTGAACTTTTACTGAAACAAAAAGTATCCACTGTATACAACATTCACGATAGAATCTAAATCGCAGACGAGGACAAGACAACACTCATTACTTACCGTAGGACCACTCCTACACAAAACACAGAATAATACCAATCGTCTATCTACTACTACTGCAGATGGACGAGATAGGATTTGGCAGCGCTGCTGGTGAGAAGACATCGGTGTCTTTCAGAGTTAAGTATTGCTGGTGAATTCAAAGCGTGGAAAGAGGTGGAGATCTATCGCAAGCAGAGAAACGGCACAGGACGATCAATTCAAAGGTTTATTCATCTTCTAAAACTATTACTCCTAAACAATTCTCATCGAAGACTAATGAGAGTTCTTGAGAGGTGGAAAAGCAAAAAACACATTAGGACACCATCAATCCCGCAGCAATGAGCAGCTCGCATTGATTCCTTTCCCGGAGATTAGGCCGGCGAAACACGCAACAGATATTACCGACGCATTAGTGCCAGTGCCTTGGGTTCTTAAGAAGCAGTGACCGTCGTGATGACGACCGTCAATTGGTAGCAGCACTAACCTAGCCGCGAGGCATAGGTACATCTGCTAACCGAAATGCATAGTAGTGCTTATCTTTTAGAGTACCTTCTCAGTGTTCCTAAGAATCTAAATAATATTGATGAAAACCACAAAGTCAGGTTAAGAATTAACAAAGTTAAGAAATAGAATTAGTTTCAGGTTAATCGAATAAATTATAAGTTTAAAAAACTAGAAAAACTGACTTCAATTCGACTTAGGGCTTAATCAGATGATGATGATGATGATGGTGGCAGTTTGTTGGAAATGTTCTAGTGACCATAAACACCACTAAAAAGTCACAGGAAAGCAAAATACGCAATTTCGCGCACGTGGATGGTATATTTTTTCCAGTTAGGTATTTCTATATTTTTAACCGACTTCAAAAAAGGAGGAGGTTCTCAATTCGGTTGTATGTTTTTTTTTTTTTTTATTATTTTTTTTTTTTTTTAATGTTTGTTACCTCAGAACTCCGTCATTTATGAACCGATTTCAAAATTTCTTTTTTCATCTGAAAGGATATACTTCCAGATTGGTCCCATTTTATTTTCATCAAAATCCGTTCAGTAGTTTGGGTTATAAATAGAAATAACTGAAAAAAATATGCCCGGCGCGGCGCAGCGCCTACTATTTTACTGCTAGCAACGATGCAATATGCCAAGTTGCGGCGTAGCGCCTACCATTTTACTGCTAGCAACGATGGACCCTTTGTGGTGCACACCTAAATTTTTACATTTTTCTAAATTTGTCAATAAACCCAGTTTGTACATTCCAACCGCATTTAATTGGAGAAAAGCAAAAACCCACCAGTTGTTCCTCTAACTAAAGAATCAACACCAACCACGTGCACCAAATTGCGTATTTTGCTTTCCTGTGACTTTTAGGTGTTTATAGTGACTAGAACATTCCCAATGAACTGTCATCATCGTCATCATCATCTGATGATGAAGCTGGTAGTCGAATTGAAGTCGGTTTTCCAGTTTTTTAACTTATAAATTATATAAGCCAAACTACAGAACCGTTTTTGATGAAAATTGAATGGGATCAACCTAGACTAGAAGAACCTAGACCCTTTCAGATAAAAAAGAATTTTTTAAATCGGTTTATAAATGACGGAGTCCTGAGGTAACACATTAAAAAAATACAACCGAATTGAGAACGTCCGCCTTTTTTGAAATCGGTTAAAAAGTCACAGGAAAGCAAAATAATCCTTATGTAGGTAGGTACCTACACAGTTCAACAATAAACATAATCTTTATCTTATTCTTGATCACTCCGATTTCATCTAAATTTAGGAATCAATTATTTAGCTACTTAGGAGCGGTTACAAGTTCCTACTTAATTGGATTCAAAATGCTGGCCGACTCGTGTAAATCGTACTTAAAGTAAATCTGCAATTGAAGACGCCCAGATTATATCGATCGCAGACGGCAATGCGTTCTTCCGAGCGAGGCATGTGAGTACCTACCTACCTACGGGGATTTATTCATGCCTCATGCCGAACCAGTAACATTACCTACTTATAGGTAGGTACCTAATTTAATGCACAGTACCTACGTACCTACCACGCTTCCATTACATACTTTCTACAAAGTAGAGTAGCTATGTAGGTACAACCCCGGTCCATTTAGTGAAAGACACCAAGCTGATAATTTTTTTTGTTCTATACTCCACGAAACTAAATATTTCCAAAAAAAAGGGAGTGGAAGGGGGAAAAAAGGAGAAATTAATGTATAATTTTTACCTAGGACCAAGGGAACGCGAGTAATCGCTAGAACTTATACCCCTATTTTGCTCAAAAAGTCTTCATAGGTAGGGCCTATTGGAAAATTCAAGCACCTGAAATTCGATTTAGCCAGGAGAAAAGGGAAAGTGTCGGTTATTGCATGGTTATAAAGGCTTGCGAGGTCTATGTTCTCATAGGACAACTAGTAATTAAAAGTGCTGGAAGTGTCTATCTCCAATAACTCATTTTGCACTACGCAACCAAATGGTTTGGTTACGTTTGTTCTTTAGGAAGGTTCCACCGTCATTAATTGGGCGGACGGTGACCGTTTGCTAGAAAATCAAATCCTAAATTAAATGGGCCAAACCTGATTTACGACTTGCGATCCTAATCGTTAGACGGGAGTAGGTATAGGCATGTAGTGAAGTGTATGCAATGGTTCTGTAATCACGAGTTCAGTGTAAGTAAGTCCCTCTATTCAACAGTCATAGTTTACCAGACTTCGGTTGGAGCCTCAAGTTGACATTTTACGAGTACTTAGGTACATTCGCTTCTCCGCAGCCGCTATCAAATAGAAAACGAATCGATTTGCACGACGAATGTCAAAAGCCAATTTGTACAAAAGTAATAATGTCCAATACTAAATCGAATCAATAGGTACCATGTATAAGTAACGTGACCATTCTCATACATTTTGACATTTTATACTCTCCAGCGATCGTAGAACAATAACTTACTCGACTAGGGGTTTGGTGATATCCTTCACTGAAATCCCCCCCCCCCCCACCTATCGTAAGCTGAAAAGTGCAAAGTACCTACCTACTGCAAAGTCACACAAACATGACATGACAAGACAATGACATGGCATTTTTTATTAGGAAAGATGCAACTTACGTGCAATCAGCCAGCAGGTCCCGGGCCCTCTGCTTCACATCCTTGGGGATATCGGCGGAGTTCAGGAGAGCGGGAGACGCGACAGCGGACAGCACCTGGGAACGTGTCACAAATGTGGTAGAGCAATAATAAAGTACTTCGCTAAAATCAGTGAAGTTTTTTCTAGATAGCTCTACCTTTGTGAACTCATGCAGCCCACCAATAAACCCAGCGTAAGTTAAGTTCGTAATATAATACAGTCGGAAGCTCGGAAGCTCGAGTCCCCCCTAAAGCTCCGGGAGGACCACGATCTGTCGGGAAAATAATAAAGTTGTATTTGCCTGTCTGATGAAGGTTATGGGCGGCTGGCCCAGCGCGTGGCAGTCGCCGATGTTGGCGCGCACCACTCTCTCGAACGGCTTCTTCACACCCTGGAACAGAACTCACAGCGTCATCAAAGTCCACCACTGCATAGTGCACACTAAAGTAGTTGACCAATATCATCACGATGGAACAAAAGTCCTCTCATTGAGTCTCAGAGTGATGGACGTAGTGTACGTCTCACAAACAAGGTGCCAGTGCTGCAGCGGATGTGTTCTGTGATGTTAGGTACTATAGGCAGAGAATTGTACCCATGTTCGTAAGACGTATACATCCGTAAACGCAATGAAAATGACGTTTATTATATAGTAATTATTTAGCAATAATGTAAGGAAGAACCTATTTTTTGTTCGAGTTGCATAATAATTCAAAGATACTTATGTTATCATTTCCAATTCCTTGCTGTTATTTCCTTGTATTTTCCTCATCACCATCAGACAGCGCTTGACCTTGCTATCTTGAGATCAGTGCGCCGACTCCGGGAGTTACCTACAGTTTAGGTATTCTCTGCAGATATCTGTCATGTCCTCATGTCTCAGGGAATCTACCGTCAGGGGTCTACCTTGCCTCCCCTAATAGAGAGACACTGTGACGCCACAAACGTTGAATACCTATTACTCATATTATCGAGAGCCTATCACTTATCGACAACGCGTGGAATTTATTTGCTTTCGTCCAAGATGTGAGGCTGTGAGTGACGTCATCTTATTCATGTAGCACGTCGCTGTTTTGAACTCGCTTTTTTTATTTTTTTATGAGGATAAGCGATGGAACAATCGGATGTCTTACCTGTGGTTAATCCGTTACCTCTGCCTATAACAATGCATAAGTATATATAATATCACACAGAGCACGTCCACCGTTTAATAAAAATGCTTTTTTATCGATATGATTCCTACTAACGGAATTAAATTAATTAATTATTAACATTACTTTTCGCCACAGTTCCTTAAAACTCCAAGGTTCGAAGTGACTGGACCTTAATCAGGCAGTCATGGCCCATAACCTGTTTAATAACTATTACCCAGTGGACAAGTGGGCCTTCGCCGCGGCTCCAGGGGACGCATTCTTGGGACAGGGGACAGGGCTCGTTGAGAAATGGGTTCGGTCAAGTAGCACTTACGTCTTATTTAATAAGGGTGTTCATTAAGTTCTCAGTACAATTAATTGTCCACTATTCGTAACTACATTAGTATTTTGTTTGTCTCTTACTAATTGGTGTGTGTTGAACAACTTGTGTGTGATCACTTTTGACCAGCATATACTTAGAATGCCTCAGATTACATCAAGGATGTTCTGAATATCAAGAGATTATGTTTACCACACCTACCTACCTGCGGATTACAGCCACGATGAGCTGATGAACTCATTGTTTTTTTAATTGCCAATATGGCTTAAAATTAAAAGCTCTCATCCAACGGGGAATATTATGAGGTAGCTAAATGAGCAACGCAATTTCAACAAAATGGGCTTCCACAAAACAAGATGATCCTAATAACCAGCTGTTCACGTCTGAGAGATATTGGGAATACACAAATATACGACTTTCGGAGCTTCCACACGTGCTGAAACATTTTATGCTACAGAACTCGCTCAATGTTATTGTATCTGCTCTTATTGGTTGAAGTGTCAGCACGTCTGGAAACTCTTCCATACGATACGGCGGTAAGCCATGACAGATAAATAATTATATATCCTTGTAGATCTGAAACTAAGAATCACCTATTTCAGTATATAAAGCTAGTTACACCGTAAAAATGTAGAACTATTTTTTTTTGTTCTGTTAGGCCTCTTTCATCTACAGATGCCAGGTCCTAAACCCGGCCTAACTTTAAACATCGTCATCATCATTTCCCTGCCCTTATCCCATGCTAGGCGGGGTCGGCACATGTCTTCTTCTTCCACTCACCCCTATCATTCGTCAACTTTAAATCTATCTTTATACATTTGAGAATAAAACATTCACAGTTCAAGAGACTGGTGAATCAGCTCGGTTATTTGCTCAGATATCATTGAGATTGTGCTCTACGCAAGTTTATTTATTTGGGGATAGAATCTAGGGATAACTAGCGCGTTACAGTAACGAAACTCTGTGAACGATCGCGTTGATCCCGCATTGCACATTCGCTGGATATCTTTAGGAAAATATCATTATGTAAGTACTGAAGTCTTCGAAGTGGGATCCAACTGAAACACTTGTTTGATATTAAGTGGGTTATCAGAGGCCCGCGCTGTTTTCCAACAGTTCTACACTCGAGTGGACCTTTATGGTTTAGTTTCATATTTTGGTTTAGAACGAGTACAATTGGACAGTGGAGTATGTCTCCTCTAGAGTAACGGCGTCGTACCTATTCGTTCGCAAGTAGTTTTGCAAGTACTTACCCACCGTTAAATTAACGATAATAGCTCAGATTATATTATCTACAAGTTTTTTAAAGTTAACTTTATTACCTATTGTGTTAAGTGCGCCTATTACTGTTAAATGATAAATAAATGATTAGATACCTTACTATAGAACAATATAAGTACGGGGTTTTGATTGAACTAAAAAATGGTTTCTCAAGTCGTCTGTATTGTCGTTGATTGGTGTGCTCCGGCATCAGACGGCAGACCAGCTCGCCGTGGGTTGAGGTCACGTCTGCAGCAATCGATAGCCCAAGATAGCCGTTTAAAAATTCATAATATCGAATCGCATCGCCCCAGATGCGCGCCCTTCCTGTTCGGCTATCATCTATCATTAGTTACCACTTTGGTGGCTTTCCCCCAGATCTTTAATTATATAATTATCCTATCTCTGCCTGTAGCCGTAGTATTAGGGCTCGTTGTGAAAGAGTTTGTGTAAAAAAGACCTAATAGCTACCACAGTTTTGTAAGTTCGAATTCGAAGTGTATATTAAGTCAACCGCATCGTGTGTTGTCGAATCGGAGAAGTAAGCTCACACAGTGTAGAGAACCGGTAGATATTCGTAGGTGGAGTACAATCTACGGAGATATCAAATTCATCTGGCAATCTCCCAAACTGAACTAGCCGGTAGGAATGTACTCGTATATCCTTAAGCCTGATCACTACAGCTCAGTTCGAAGAAGACCTAGATTGCCCCGAATTATCATTCCACCGGCATATAATTGAGTCGTTACATCGCTTGGTTGACTTGTAACTCTAGTTATATAGGTAAGTATGTATTTTCTTACACATCTCTGGATTCGGTGATACTTAGTATCGAACCAGCGATTATGAAAGGACTTATTTGTATGAACAAGATCGCTTAAGGCTGATAATTTTACCCGGTATTATCTAATCTAATCTTAAAATAAGCATTCATCTATTCGGTGATTCGGATGCTTGAAATAAAAAGCTACAATGAACAAACAGACAACATGAAGGCTCAATCAAGCTCCCCACAGCCTCGTATTATTGGGGCCAGAATTAGACAGATGAGAAATGAGCCAGAATGAGAAACACATGAGAAATGGGCCGCAATAAAAAGTAGTTGTACTATGGAAGTATTCCCGGGGCGGTCGCAAAAGGCCACTTATACACGCGCGAGATATATTGCGTTTGTGCCTCGGTTAGCCGGTGTGTAACGTACCTACGATGACATGGTAACCACGCGTCTCGATATGCACTGGAGGCTTGTTTTAGTTTCAGAATTACAAAGTTCAGTAAAATTACGAATTCATCCCAATGACATCACACGTACCGTTTCGTAGACCCTACGGGCTCTACGGCGTAGAGCCTCTACAACAAGCGTACACTTTTCTAATCGAATTTTTTTGGCGGACCTTGTGAGATAGGATTCGTAGACCACAGAACCGTCGCGTGACCCTCTCTGTTCCGCGCATGCGTAGGACGATGCACGCGTGTTCTTGTAATTGTTACTGTCTGTCTGTTGCAATCATGACCATTTAATTTTAGTAACTACATTCATTTCTTGTCGTCATTCTAAAACTATAATCGTATACATGGCCAGCTGAAGTATACAGCGTCTACGTAACAAGCAACAAACAGAGATATAAATCACGGTTATAGCGCCGATGTAAACATTACCGAACACGGAAGGCTGCTGGAAAAATATGTTTTTTCCAACCGCGCGGCTGCGGACGCGACTAGAGGCCGTTCATCATCATCATCATCACCCATTCAGGGCCTGCTTCTGTTAAAGAGTACACCTAACTACCTACAATCAAAATTATATAGAAATCAAGATTCAAAAACAACTCTTCGACATAGACTACATTGTTAAGGGCAAACTGGCCTTAAATTTATGATATCTCTCGTTTTAGGTAAAGTGCAAACAAGTGTTCAGTATCTAATGAGCAGGGGAAATATTCAATAATTACAAATCAGTACTTACCATACAGTGGAACCAAAGCGATACCACCTCGAGTCTACGAGGCATCTCTCTGACTTGACACGGGTCTACAATTTTATTTCACCTAGGTAGGTAGGTACTAGTATCTTTCCTTGATTACCTACCTGCCTGTTTTAAATTCTAAACCTATAAAAATAGTTTCTGTGTAATTGTTTGTGCATGATACCTAAGTAGGTACGTAGGTACATAAATTAACAATTCTACTAACCATACCCTTTGAGGAAAGGAAAGAACGTGTAATTTTATTATTCTGAAAAAAACCCTGCAATTATAAAACTGCGTAATTCTACCTCGTGATTGGACATTAAAATTATCTCAACATTATCTTCTTACCCTTATCTCACACTAATCTATTATAACTGTACCCAAATCAATATCGTTTCATTTAGAATTTGGGAATCTACGATTTAATGAATTCATACCCCTTGAAAACTTGAAACCCATTGTACTTCGCTTTAATATAGAACTATGTCTAATATCTAATTTCCGGTGCAGTACAATAAAGAGTTTTCTATCTATCTATCTATCTAACCCTCACGATTGTACCCCCAGGAAGCGCTACGCCTCATGGCACTTATAGTGATGTGCTGTTGTGATTGCTAATGTACCTATAGGGCGGGGGCGGGGGCGGGGGCGGGGGTGCGTCGGGATATAGCGACTAATGATGACACCACTGTGGATGCAATCGCGGGGTGCCAAGGGCTACTGGCGGATGTCTATGCTCAGTGAGAATAACAAGGTGTATAATCAAGTTCTTGGTCTCTTGAAGAAGACCCCTCAGCTGAAACAGTAACATCTAGACTTGCAAGCTTACCTTTGCCAACTCCCTCTCAATGTGGATGGCTCGCTGCAGGATAGGGCCGCGGACCGCGTATTTGACATGCAGGATGCGCGGGTTCACGTTGTCCGGGGTCAAACTCTTTTCCAATTTCATTTTAGATTTTTCAAAATTCTTTAGAAGTAGGTACTCTATGTAACGGAGCAGAGATTGTTGTTGCGAATGCGCGGACGCACTCTCTGTGCACTGATTATAAGCTTCGGCTGTCGTAAGCCACAACTGAGTAACTGAGCCGTAGTTACCGGTAAAGTACCGTTCTGAATGAGATCAAGACGTTATCCACTTTATGTTTTTTGCAATGTAGGTATTTGGATAGCATACCTAATGCAGTAACGCCTACCTATGTATTTAGACTCTCCCTAAGCGTTGGTACCAACCCTATAAAGATCAATAAAGGCGTATTTCCGTTCTGGGGGTGATTCTAGACCGATAAACTTTTTATCACAATAGATATTTATATATCCCTCAAACTGTCAAAACTCCATACTTGTTGGCAGTTTTTGGGAGATTATATCTATTGTGACAAAAATGTCCATCGGTCTAGAATCACCCCCTGGTCACATCACACCCCTTACTTGCACCTTATTGTGGCAGAGAAGACCAGTGGGTTACATACGAAAGTACTATTACAGATTTAATCCTTACTAATATTATAAACGCGAATGTTTGGAGGTTTGTTACTCTTTCACGCAAAAAACTACTGGTTCGATGTGGATGAAACTTGGAACGCATATAGTTCGTAGCTTGGATTAACACATAGGCTACTTTTCATCCCCGAAAATCAACAGGACAAAACGGGACACGGACGAAGCTAGTAAATAAATAATCGATGTCCCGGTGCATGACGCCGGTACATCATCACAGAGAACTGCAGCAGGGCATGAGGAAAATGTATTTACCTACTCGCCGGTACTCGTAGTTGGTAGTTGCCTACAGACTTGTTATTGCTTTTGAACAATGGTTACTAGTCGTCATCTTATTCTCGTATCTCTTATCCTCGGTTGTAGATACCTACCGACAAACGGGGACGGGAACTCCCGTCTGCCCCTCTACTGTCTACTGTCTACTGCTATCTACACTCACCAGCAATAGTTCTACATTGACCAACTAGATATCGTGTAGATCACTATAATTCTTAAATACTAATTTAAATGACAGAATTTTATTAACCTGGGTAATTAAAACTCAATGTTTTAATCGACTTGCGTTGCCACTTCTAGAAGCAAATATTTCTGACAGTATTATAGCTTCAATGAATGAATGAAACAAGTTTGTATTTCTATATTAGATTTATTAACGCAACAACACTTAATACAAATAACTGTATATAATAATGTCAGCACGGCATCCATCGAACAGTGCCGCGGACACATGACTTACGAATAATACAATTATAAATCGCATATTATTCAAATAAACATATAAAAAATGCATAAAAATAAATGATCAATAAAAAACAACAATTTATAACAACAGAATCCGTAAAAACAGTGCAGAGCGTGGCGCGACCGCGACCGCGACTAGATACATTTTTAAAGTAATTTCATACAATAATTTATAAGTTTAAAAAAACTAGAAAAACCGATTTCAATTGACTACCAGCTTCATCATCAGATGATGATGATGACAGTTCATTGTGAATGTTCTAGTGACCATAAACGCCATTTAAGAGTCACAGGAAAGCAAAATATGCAATTTCGTGCACGTGGTTGGCATATTTTTATTCAGTTATTTCTATTTATAAGACAAACTACTGAACCGATTTTGATGAAAATGAAATGGGACCAACCTGGAAGTATATCCTTTCAGATAAAAAAATAATTTTTGAAATCGATTCTTAAATGACGGAGTTCTGAGGTAACAAACATTAAAAAAAAACATACAAGCGAATTGAGAACCTCCTCTTTTTAACCGACTTCAAAAAAGGAGAAGGTTCTCAATTCGGTTGTATGTTTTTTTTTTTATTTTTTTTTTTTTTTTATTTTTTTTTTTAATGTTTGTTACCTCAGAACTTCGTCATTTATGAATCGATTTCAAAAATTCTTTTTTTATCTGAAAGGGTATACTTCCAGATTGGTCCCATTTCATTTTCATCAAAATCGGTTCAGTAGTTTGGGTTATAAATAGAAATAACTGAAAAAAAATGCCAAGTTGTGGCGTAGCGCCTACCATTTTACTGCTAGCAACGATGCAATATGCCAAGTTGCGGCGTAGCGCCTACCATTTTACTGCTAGCAACGATGACCCTTTGTGCACACCTAAATTTTAACATTTTTCTAAATTTGTCAATAAACCCAGTTTGTACATTCAAACCGCATTTAATTGGAGAAAAGCAAAAACCCACCAGTTGTTCCTCTAAAGAATCAACACCAACCACGTGCACGAAATTGCGTATTTTGCTTTCCTGTGACTTTTATGTGGTGTTTATAGTGACTAGAACATTCCCAATGAACTGTCATCATCATCATCATCATCTGATGATGAAGCTGGTAGTCGAATTGAAGTCGGTTTTTCCAGTTTTTTAACTTATAAATTATTTTGAAAGCGGTTAAAAATAAACTGAAACCGCACCAGAGGAGAGTTTTCTTTTAAATAAAACAATAATCACAATGTTGGTTTTAAATCCATCAAGATTGCCTTATTAATAAATTCTAATTCCGATGTCTTTTGAAAATGAAGTCGGTTACTAACCTTAAATTACAGCTAAAATTATGCTTCAGTTTTGTTGCTCGCTCGGAAACGTACGTTTCATTGCGAAATGAAACGTACGTATCATCCGTCCTTATCACGTAGCCGATTGTTCAATACTTTGAATTTACAATGTCATATAAAATTATAATAAAAAAATAACTTGTGAATGAAAATGCTGCTGTAAAGCGTATTAAAATAGATGTACAAGGTTGCATTGCATTGCCTTCCACTTTCAACATGGCATTCATATTACTATAGCCGACTTGTCTATGGAGTTCAAGTAGATAAACTTCGCTAAACTTAACGCTATTAATAAAAATTAAAATTGTTACATCTCTCGGAACATTTGAGTTCGCTATGACGCGCGTGCGCACGGTAGGAATGCTCCCTCGTCGACTGCCGGGATTTTATTTCAAATAATTTTTCGCCCGCATTCAAAAACCTACTTTAACCCCTCAACAATACAAGTTAGGATCGGCAGTGAGCGCGCGGGGCTGCTCATCTACTCACGAGATCAAGGCACCGACTTGTGTTCATTTGTATTGAAGAGTGTCACTCGAACACTCCTCGCACGCGTGCACGCTCGCAGTGCACGCTCGCGGTGCACGCGTGCAGGCTCGCGTAAAAAAAAGTTGGATGCTCGAGTTTGTAGTTTTTTCGTGCGACGAGAACCTGGTTGTAGTGCGGGTGTTCCTAGGAGTAGTGCGCGGTGAAGTTGTCGTGGAACCGTTTGAAGATGTCCAGCATCTCCTGCAGCAGCGCGGGCTGCGGCAGGATGGTGGTGCGGAAGTGGTAGGTGCCGGGTCGCTGCCCGAACCCGGAGCCAGGCACTATGCAGATACCTGCGCCACAGATACACTCATGCATTCATTCACATTCATCTCACTCTATTATAATTATTTCATTTTGCGAAACTTGGCTTACAAATTAATAGTCAAGTGCAAGGGTGGCTGCCGGCGTGTGGTGACTGCCTCACAGATATTTATCGCTAAATAAAATGAACAAAAAAGTAATACTGACCGGTTTCCTCGAGCAGTTTGAATGCGTAGAAGACGTCGGGCTCCTGCCCCGCCGCGCGCGCCGCCGCGACCGCCTTCTCCGACAACGAGAACTGCGGGAACGCGTACATGGCGCCCTGCACAACGAACAACATTCTATAGCACAGTTCACACCGCGTAATGCACTTCAGACATGGCTCGGGAACCGACGGAATCATACTCTAACATTCCTACATCCATTCACAGAATTAACACCTGTGATCACCGCACTTATATTTAATGGGAACTCGCTGGGGGAACTCGCTGGGGGAACTCGCTAGGGGAACTCGCTGGGGGAACTCGCTGGGGGAACTCGCTGGGGGAACTCGCTGGGGGAACTCGCTGGGGGAACTCGCTGGGGGAACTCGCTGGGGGAACTCGCGAGGGATGCGAAAAGTAAGTAGGTAGTGGTACCTGCACGACGTTACACTTGAAGCCTTGCATCTGGTTGAAGGCGTGCGCGATGAGCGCGGCGCGTTGCTTCAAGGAGTCCAGCACCTGCCTCCTCTCCGCCTGGAACAGCTCGTGCGAGGGCTCGCCGGCCTGCGGCGGCCGCGCCTGCGCACCAACAACACGCATGCAGTTACTAGCCGGCGCCTCACTACCCGCGCACCTTCATTACAGTGTCGTGCCCGTGCCGTGCCGTGCAAGGCGAGGCGAGGGGTGATGTCAAAAAACATTTCGCTCGTACTTTTTAACATTTTTGAAGATGTACTCACTGAAGTTATGCTAACTCGCAAAGCCTCACGGTCCACAAAATGACATCTCATAGTTTTTCTGAATTTGTTTTGTAGATTCAGCAAAAAATATCATTTTAATAAGAAAAAGTTTTCCGACCAAAAAATGTGAACCAAAACTGATCGCATTCCCTCCCTCTCCCCCACTCCCCCCCCCCCCCCCCCCCCCCACTCCACGCCCGTTCTTTATTTAATATTTAACTAAGTTTTTAGACGCACATCAGCACCAATACTTGTCCTCACTAGTTTACAGAGAGGTGTTAACTAGTGATGGGACTAACAGTAAGTTCTGATGTAAAAGTATAGTATATAGTATAGTTACCACGCAGTCGACGGCGGTCTGGCCCAGCGTGGTGGGGCACAGCATGGCGGAGATGCACTTGTACAGGTTGGCTTGCACCTGCGGACCACAACTGCACATTCATGCACGACTCGCACGAGTCGCACGAGTCGCACACTCGGCATTACTTGTACTATGGAGAACTACACTGCTGATGCAATACTTATATACTTTTTTATGTAAATACATGCTTATAAATTATGTTTGATCCACTCAAATGTTCGTGGTGGGGATCGAACCCACGAGCCACAGCACGGGAGAGTTGTGGACATGAGTGCCGACTGTACCCCGCGTGCGGGATGGCTGCATGCAATGCGAGCTGCGTCGCTGCACTTGTATAGTATAGTGTAGTATACAGTACCTGCGGCTCGATGTTGCAGAGCTCCATCCAGCCCCCCCGCAGGCCGCACTCGCCGGAGTACCCCTTGCTCACCGACATGAAGGAGGCTAGCTCGACGGTGTCGTACGGAGAGCCCAGCTCGCGGAGCACCTTTATGCCATTTTAAATTAAAAACAATGTCGATTCAAATACCATTTTTTTTTTTTTGTTATCCGGGGGAAATGTGCACACAGACACCTTACCACAGTCAGGGATGCGGCGAGGTAGTGTGAGGATGGCGAACATTCGCCGACTCACTAAAACCACCCCGGTGGCCGGCCTCTCTGCATGTCAAGGGACCCCGGCTCCTCTAAACACCTACGCCGGGACCCCTATCGCAGTTTGCCTGAGCACATCATACGCCACGAATCGATCATTTACAAATGAATTAACAAAACTAATTAGCAATGAACTGTCTCTCTCACAGACTCGATTGTGCCTATTTATTGGGCCGCAATCTTAGTCACAGCAAATAAAAGTTTTGTTTAGTTTATTTGTGTACAATGAAGTTGTTGTGAGAGCATGTCTGTGCATGTTGTAATGGAACAGTGAGTGGAGTAGCAGGTTCACCTTCTTGAAGGAGTAGAAGCGGCTGCCCTCCGCGTACACGTTGTCCTGGTACACTTCGTCCGCGAACAGGAACAGGTGGTGTTTGTGCGCGAACTTTATAATAGACTCGATGTTGTCGCGCGTCAGCACCTGCACCAATCATTACTTACATTCACTGCACTACTATTGTTGCTTACAACTGTGATAATTAACTGGAATCACTCGTCCAACGCTCCTTCTAGCTCGGCCGGCGGAGGCTTTACTCATTGTCCTGATCTAGATAGTAGCCCACTGGTTATAGTACTAACCCTTCCAGTAATAACAGTGCTTTTTATTTATATACCTACTGAAGAAGTAGGGGCATATTCGTGGAATTGAATAGTATATAACCTGTCCCGTAGGGTTCCCCGGGTTAATAACCACGAGTGCGCGGACTTTGCACTGCGCCTCGGACAGCGCTCGCTCCAGCTCGGCCGCGTCGAGGCTCCAGTTGTTCTCCTCGTCCAGGTAGTAGCCCACCTGCCCCAGCCCGTACTCCGCGAGCGAGGCCGAGTACAGCGGGTACTGCGGGATCGGAATCAGCACTCCTGGAATATTACAAATGGAATGCTGTCATGGAGAGAAGATATTCATTTATTCTTTAAACAAGTACAGAGTAAGCAGCGGATGCATCCATTTTCAAAATACGTAATTGAGACAGATTTCTTATCTATTTTGCAAATAAATGTATATCTATCGTGTTAGTGTGCAACTGTCTCAGACGCGTTTAACTTATTGTGAAGTAATAAATCAGTGTCGCATTTAGCAAACGGCAAGGTCACCCCAAAGGATTCGCTAATGAGCCGTACACGCGAGTCTGTCGCGAGCACACCTCACCGCGCAATAGCTATGAGCTGAACCATTTTTGCAAATACCTACGGAGTGTGCTTATCTATCTGATAACTTTAATTTTTTTCTAGTTTAAAATGTTGGTACTAATTCTGTAATTAAGATTAGTTTGATTGCCGCTACAGACGCTTTTTGGTGTCATATGTGAATCCAAGTTTGATGAGGAATCTAACTGTGATCTGTAAATGAAGAAGTTCTCACCCGAGGTCTTGCCGTCGACGTCGTTGCAGAGCAGCTGCAGACAGTTCTTGATGGCGCTGGAGGCGCCGCCGGAGAGGCAGATGTCCTCCCAGCGCGCCGGGTGTCCGTCGCGGCGCTCGATGTACTCCGCCACACGACGTCGGATCAGCTCGATGCCGTGCGACGCGGAGTACGAGCCCACGGACTGCCCGCTGGAGACCACCATTACCATTGCATTGCATTACAACGTTTTTAATTAGACAAAATGCTTAAAAAATTAGTTTAAAGTTAAAAAAACCTGTTAAAAAATGCTATTAAATTTCGTGTGTCCATGGAAACCTAACAGTAAGTTTATACTTATCAAGTGGCTAATTATAGCGCACTCCATTGTTCGCTGCTTTCAAGGAAATCTGGGAATAGAATGCTAAACAATGCTAGTCGCGTAGATACACCACACGCCTTGTCCACTATCTATTGAAGTATGACAAAACCGTGATCATTTCTTGTTTTATAATTCCTAGTGTCGAATGAAGTTGAATCCCTCGTCTAAGAGTCCAAAGATCGTGACACAAAAAATAGAATGCAGTGTCTACAATGGTGCGATTCTAAGCACAGTCTAGGGCTCGTATGCTGTTAGAACACTCAAGTCTAAATCGAAACTCAAACATAGTTTATGACAGTTTTCTATGAAAATATCTACTACAATGTATGCTAAAGGTGACGCGCGAATTGGAGCTTTTTATGCCAATACATCTCTAGGATTATTCAATACGTGAACATCTTTATTCAATTATCACTAGACTCGAAATCTCAAGATGTTTATTCGACACGTAGCCGCATACAGCCGTCGAATTGGCATGACATGATTTTTTTTCTTTTTTTTTTAACCTGTACTTTCCCACTGCTGGGCAAAGGTCTCCCCCATATCCTTCTAATTCCTTCGATCACCCGCTGCTTCCCACCAGGCTCCGTGAAATGCGTCGAGGTCGTCACGCCAACGTTTTCATGACATGAATAATGAATGTTTTTAAACCGGTTAAGTACCTACTAGTCATTGCACCTGCAGATGACGTGGAAGAGTATTGTAGGCGGCATTGGAATGGTTCAAGTTCATGATTTTGCGATTGTATAATGTAGGTAAAGTACAGTTTATTTCAATTGAATGCACACAATTACATTAATTATGTAGAGCAGGTCATTTGCACAAAAACTCACGACTCATTATAACTCGAGCAGACTCAAAAGATTTGAGTAGATTTCCATAAACCGACAAAACATCTCTGCCCTCGCTTGTTTATACTCATGCACTGTTTCAGCCTTAACCATCACTCAACTGTCTCGCCTGTGATGATACTTATGGTGTTTTAAATAAAAATAAATAAATACCTATACACTTAGGGCGGCTTGCACCAGAATCGCTAAACGTGTTTAACTATTTAATAGTATTTAACGAGTTGTCAAGTCAGATTTAAATTTATTTAGCTGTTAAACACGTTTAGTGATTCTGGTGCAAGCCACCCTTAGATATATTTCCTAATTTAAAACTTTCCTATGTTGTCTAAAACTATAGTAGTCACGTAATAACACATCAATCAACGAAATGAGCTATATCCTATGACGCCGTTACACAAACACACAACAAACCATCTCATACTCACTGCAAGAGGTCCTGTGAGATAAACCACCTAATCACCTACTTTGTACATCAAATAACTTGTAATCATTTTATTTTATCATAATTATATCCGGTAATTATAGTTCCAGAAATGGAAAAGAAAAATATGGAGGTGATTCAGTTTTGGATCGCGTAAAAGTGATTTAAATCAGAAAGTGATAAATTAAAAGGTAACACTTTTTAGAAGTAGAATCTTTAAAATACAATTGTATTGTCTTTAGTGTAAGTAGGCTCACGTTTGTAATCTGCAGGCACGGTGGACATCTCTTTAGATCTATTGGTTTTATTAGTATGATATTTTTTTTACGATATCGATATAGTCAGGATATAATAAACCCGGCAACTCTCTACAATGACTCTTGTTTATTGTGGCAAAGAGTGCTTGTAGACCATAGAGGTTTCCACAACGAGGCCTCAGGTGTTCCTTTCTTGCGTATATTACTTGCTTTATGGCATACAATGTTGATTCCGTCCGGTTTGCCACACTGGCCTATAGTACCTACCTATACCTAAAGTAGTATATAATAATAATGTGATTGTTTGGTAGGTATCAATTAGTGTTTAAGTGCGAGCAAATAAATTTATTTTCTTTCTTCTTTCTTTCTTTCTTTCTATTTTGATTAATTTTGATATTTTTATTGGTTCTCTAGCCTCCGCAAAAATAAACATTTCAAAGCATATTCATACTTAAACTTAGTAACCTGTATCTTTTAGTCTTTATTATATTAAATGTTTGCATGTCCTTTATATTCTTAGAAAAATGATCAGTAACCTTTTTGCACGATTGTATAGCACGCTGTGTTCACTGTATTTAGAAACTGCGCTGTGAATGTTTATTATTTTTACACCACGATCTTATTTAAGGTTTATGCGCATGTTTCAATTTGTGAACCAATTAATAATTAATTAATAAGTTAGTGTTGTTTCTGTGCACAACACTGTTGGTGATCCTATTAATAAATAAATAAAAAAAAATAGAATGGCTAGGTGCGGTGGGTGCTTACCCGCAAGCCCCGAGGATCTCCTTGGCTCTCTGCTTCACGTCCGGGGGGAAGTCGCCCTTCTCAATGAGAGGCGGGTAGCTCACGCACGATATCACCTGTACCACAGACTATATATACACACTACGTAATGACGAAGATATTTTTTATCATTGACTAGGTACTTGAAGGATTTCATAATCACATGCTATTATTTCTGCAAGTCTTCTAGGATCCTGTACCTCCCTATTTTATAGTTTTCAACTCATACATTACAACATACAACTCAACATTTAGTGAAAATTATGTTTCAGGGTAATTTGAGCTACCTTAATTTTTTTTAACCTTAGTCATCATTGGAAGGGACGAAATGCTGAACATAGACCTCCATACTTTCAGAGCGACATTCTGATTTTGTTTGATTCTCTATCCACTGACTTGTCTGTCTGTCTGTCTGTCGTCGCCCCGGAGTTAAAGGGACCCCCAAACAGTCAGCAATTTAAATGTGCCGACCTTCCGAGGTCGCCGCAGTTGACATCCGCTCAAGGCGGCTGCGCGCCGGCATCAGCTGATCGATGCACGACCTTGAACGACCCCTACGAGCCTACTTCATACTTCACAAAATCGATGGTCGCATTAGCCCATACTTGCAGTGTTCCGAAAAACACATGGCTTATTCATAATGCATCTACTACGTAGGTAAATTCGGTAGGTAATTTCAGGATCAGCTTTTGGAGCTAGAGCTTTCGTAGTCATCCCTGCACTTGAAGTTCTTTGAAAAGGGAGAAATAGGTGAGAGATAGTACCTGCCTGATGAAGGTGATGGGCATCTGTCCCATCGCGTGTGCGTCGCCGATGTTGGCGCGGATCACCTTCTTGAAAGGTTTGTTTGCTCCCTGAAAGGTGTATGAAACAATTATTTTTATAAAAAAATATTTCAGCATTTTCTTACAGTTGTAAGATCAGTAGGAGTAAGGCGTAGGTACATTAGGTATACTGTGGCGTAGGACTAGTCCCATTCGATGGAACTACAGCATTCGGGAAGTCGGTACATATAGAATGTTCTCCATCGTTCTTCCTTGAAATTTAAGAAGGCCTTCTTTATGCCTGGAAAACATGACATGTGGTTGACATTCGGTCTGCAGCATCAGGCGTAGTAAGAGCTATGGGTTCGATTCCCGCTGCTGGAGACAACCGATCCACGTTACTAGAAGTTTTTGACATTTCAAACAATTTAAATTTTAGTTGGTTCAAAAGAAAATTGCAATTGATCTTGGACGAGCGAGTCATGGACGCAGCTGAGTAAATATCACAGGTATATCGTAATTTTTGCTTCGCATAGAACGAGAAGTCAATGTCGAGACTTTTCTAAGCAAAACAAATTCAGCATTATAATTAAGGTGTATCTGTATATCAGTTGTAAGCAATTGTTTAACTATCTAGGTAGGTAGATACCTCGCAGGTACTTTTGTTCAATAATCTCTAACACACGTTTGTTGTCATCGAACCTACCTTTCTCAAAAGGGCTATACAGACTAGCCTACGTATTACCTTATTACGTATTCTAAGTAAAACCTTTAGATACTGACAATCTAACTACAACCTCCATAAACTTGCTATTATTCACATAAATACTTGTAGTTCATTTAAAATAAATATAAATTAATCACTTGACAGAAGGTAAACTAATGTAAAATCATCTGTAAGCTAATAATTCTCCACCATATAATGTACAAGGCAAGTTACACAATTGAATGATAGGCACGATAGCATAACTGTAACCATTGTGTACAAATTGCTATCTATCAGCGATACTGTTCATTAGTTACCTAATGCTGTTGTAGGTAGGTACTGCTAGTATTATATACAAATAGGATAATAATATTAAGAATAGAGGATTGAAAACTGGAACAAAATAAGCATACATAGATTTGTGTAAATAGCACACCTCATTTACTACATATGTCATAAAAAAAACTATAGTCACGTATAAGTGCCTAATTATTAGAATTATTTTGGTCTACTTGCAGCAAATTAGTTTATATTTCAAGGTAAACTAAACATAATAGGCAATAAACCGTAGAATTATCTTAAACCACAAGAGTGACCTAGAAACTGCATGACATCAGAGACATGTTAACCACAGACATCGTATTGCCGTGTGAGTGTTGTGTCCCACTGGTCCTATCCTGAATATACAAAGCAATGACCTTGTTGGATTGCACCGAGATGTACTTGTTATCACCAAAAACAGAACACTATGTTGCGGAATTAGTCCAGTGACTTATTCCCCACAGTTCATACTCGGAGGCATGGTACCCAGAGCTATAGCTTGCTTGGTTGTCACTTCGTGTGAAACTCAACACCAACTTGATGAATGTGTATGAGGTACTCAAGATCAATTGTTAGCCGGCTGCAGTACACGGCTGAATAGATCTCGTGGTTGAAACTGGGCACAAGTTAACATGATTTGTGGCTTTGAAAATTAACTATGATTTGCTAAAAGTAAATTAATGCAGTTCTATAGCTATTATGTTATTGAACACAATATGGAAATAGTTGAATCAAAATCATATTGAACCATTTGAGATTGCCTTGTTTACAAGGTCAACCTGAATCCTATCTCTTAGTAAAACGTAAAAAGGATTAAATGAGAGAATTACCCACTAAATGATAAGCTTTACAACTTAAAAATGTACATAAAAAGATTAAAGTGACATTATCTAAACACACAGTAACAACATACTGTGCAAACTGGTTCTGAGACCTACAACCTTGACAAGGTTGTTATACCCAGTGCATTCATTTAATAACACAGTCATGCCATAACCATTAACTGAAGAAACACAACTGCAGACCAATAACTAGTAAATTTACTCTGGTTTCTTTCTCTACCTTATGTGATATATGTGATACATACCATTATGTACTGCCTATTAAAATATTGATATTGAATCTTAGGCTCACAGTGAAAAGTTCATAGTGCATCGAACAATGAGTTTGAGTGATACAGACATTACAACAGCTGTTTTACTCTGGTTACACAATCTTAGTAATCAGGTAGATAATCATGTTGACGGTAGATAAGACAATTTGGTGAATTTTTATGAAAATTATAAGGCTGTGTCTAGTAGTAAGTTTCTATAGATTTGAACATAATGTTCAACTGGACAATAGGAATAGCATAGCTATCATTCTGTAATGTTCATACTGATCAGTACATTAAGTAGTTATGTGCAATAATGACTTAATGCATGATGATGGGCATTTTACATTAATGAAGTATTGTTCTAACAAATAGGTACCGACATAGAAGAGTAGCAGTCATTATAAAGCAGTACGTATACTGGAGATTAATATCAGTTTGACACAGAAAGGTGTAGTTGTTTAGTGGCACAGTTACTGGGTACACACATACCTCCAGTTCATTATTAACTTGGCCTTGTAAGTAAATTAGCAATGCACACTAGCTTTCACTGGCACAGCACAGGTATTGATCCACACAATACCTACATTTTATGCAATGTATTTGACTGTAAGACCAGCAAGATTACAATGAAACTGTCAATTTAATTAAATTAGTCAGATCTAGTGTCAGATTCGAAATAAAGTACTAACCTTCTCAAGCTCTTTTTCAATTTGTGCAGCGCGGATGACGAGCGGCCCGCGCACGGCATACTCCAGCTTCAAGATATTCGGGTTGATGTTCTCGAGAGTGACTGCCTTCGTAGCCATGCTGCGGTAGTTCCGGGGACCGGTTAGCGAATTCAACACAAAGTCCGAGCGCTCAGAACGTTGCGCGACGGCGGCCAAAACGCGACTAGCGCACCTTATCATTTTCATCTGTGACATTTTGCTTATCAATCGAAATACTCTTTTTGTTTACTTGCACCAATACTCCGCGATTATTTAGGTAAAACTGTTATAAATCACGCTAAAATAAGAAACACTTTTTTCTAGCTTTTAGATTTTCAATGACATGACGTGAACACAACCACTGAGGCTAAAATATCATCGGACGAACGAAACCGGTTGCCGTCGCACGCAGCAGCTGATTTGAGAATCAATCGATGTAGACCTCGTAAACAGGAGCCATAGGATTTGTGATTGTTACGACAGAATGAGAGATACGTATGAAACAGCGACCCCGAGGAAGGTTATCTGATACAGAGCTTGAAGATAAGATAGTCCGCACAGCACAGCAATGATTCTACACGCGAGTAAGTTTCACTGTTCATATCACTAATTATTTAATAACACTATTGTAATAACTATACTACAAAATAATGTAGGTACATAACATAACATGTTTCAGGTAAAATCTGTACTAAGTATATCTACAAGCAAGAGAAGAGAGTTACGTAAACTTGAAATTCACGGAATTTGAGAAAATGTTTGTTTTGACTTCTGAATCTGATTCTGACATATTTTTGACGAGTCCCTTGTCATTTTTACGAGTGACGTTGACAGCAGCAGGTTTGCCAACTGTCCGACAATTTATAATCTCGTTCAGGAATCCGAAGTAGGTGGTAGTTGGTAGGAGGCGGTAGGTACCTAGTAGGTACCTCTCTATTACATAGAATACTAATAGCTTATATTATGGCTTTGGCGAAGATTTTCTTGGAAATAAAAGTATTCAAGCGATCTTTGGAGAAAAATAAGAGCGATAATAAATAAATACGCAAATAATAAAGGTGATACGGTCAGTAAGGTAAAATAAATATCTAATTTGAAATAGCAAGTGACTTGACAGCCGATTAGTTTTGATCGAGCTCTCAGAAACCGGCCGTTAGACTCTTTTACAGATTCACGTTTTCCACGTTTCGGTTTATCACGTAGCGAGAAACTCCACGTCCAAGTACCTACCAAATGTCATCACATCACTGGTAATACGGTCGAGTTTTATTATAATAACAGTTTGGAATAATAACAACACCATAACCATTTTAAATTATTTATTTTTACAGAATATTTTCAACTGTATCAGACGATAGTCTAATAATATACATGTAATAATCCCAATATAAAAATATTTCATCTCCTTATCCATACCTATAAATAGTCCTAATGACAGTTTTTTTTTATATTTTAACAACAATAATTATTCTTGGGTGATTCGTTCTTCATTGTTAGATTAGGGATACTAAATTGTGATGTCTTTGAACCTCCATCATAAAGAACATTTACTTTACAGATAAAATATATGAGAAATAACTACAACATACTTAATAATAATAATTCCGACCAATAATGTACATGTTTGATTTATTTACAATCTGTAAATATTTGCAATTTAACAGAATTTATGAAAAATCTATTAGATATTTAAAAATTACACAACAGAATCATTATCTCACACATGTATGGCATATCGTCAAAGTACCTACTCCACAAAAAACAATTTTTTTCTTTTACAGACATTACAAAAACACAACATAGCTTTACATAGTCTTAAACCGAAATAAATAATTTATTTTCTAAATATTATTGCTTATTGTCAAATCAATTTAAAACCCTATCGGAAACAACGGTCCTTCTTCTAGGCGCTTTACAATTCCTAAATACTTATCATGTATGTACTAATGTTTAAAAAAAATATAACGTCATTATGAAATAAATGTGGATATAAAAATAGCTACACGCCGGGTAAACAAGTGTAATGTAAGATTTTGTTGATTAAAAGCTCATAGTTCTTAGTCTATTAGATAGTATGGAATGTACAAACTTCATAATAACTAGCGTTCCCTTTACTTTAACAGGACATTTATCACGAGATGATATGGTTAATTCGGTCAAAACAATCAAACTTTACAAAAACCTTAAAGAAAAACAAAACAGATCACACAAGAAAATATCAACGTAAGTACCTACAACCAGATCTTGCCGGGAGATAGGAAAGCGTAGAAACTAAGGATATAGAATTTGAAACAGAAACATATTTTTTATTTTATAAAAATAAATTATCAGCTAAATCTAACGAAGGACGGATAGAATATTGGAAATGTAAAAGTATGCCGGAATAGAGAAACTTCCGGTGGAGGAACCGAGCGCTCTCCTCCGCCGCGGGTTGTGATGAACCTTACGCAATACGACCGCGCCCTGGCTCGGGGCCTCTACTTTACAGTCAGTTCTGAGTTCGCGCGCGCACTCGCCGCGGGAGCAGCCGGCGCGGGTCGAGCACGAGAGTGGAGCCCCCGCGCCCCCCGCGCCGCTAGCACTCCCCGCGGTCCTCCCGCACCAGCTGCGCGGTGTCGGCGCCCGTGTCGGCCGCGGGGTCGAGCGCGCGCGTCGCGCCCGCGCCCACGCCCGCACCCGCACCCGCGCCGCGCTTAGCGCTCTTCGTCTCCGTCGATGATGGCGATATCACCGCCGATACAACCTTGTCTTTCAACTCGTCCGGTACCTCGTATATGCCAGCTGGAAAATAAAAAAAATAACATGCTTTTCTTTTTCACCTTTACCTACCTGTAAAGCTGCTATTCCAAATGCGATTGATGTTTTTTTTTGTGCATTACGAAGATACCTATGTCTAAAAAGAAACAAAATGTGCATTAGGTATGTATCGGATTATCGGATTAAGTGGTATACTTACGCAACGGAGGTTCCTGGTCGGGGGCGGCGCTGGCTCTGGTGACGGCCTCGTACATGGGGTTGGAGAAGTCGCGGCCCTTCCTCGGCCCCGTCTCCTCTAGCGTGTAGGCGGGCTCGGGCGCGCCCACGCCGCCGAACTCCACGTTAGACCCTTGTCGGAACGATACACTCTGCGATGACGCTAGGCTGCCTAGTCCACCGCCTTTGCCGCTGATAAACAAAAACATTATAATAATAGAAAAGAAAAACACGGCTGACTCTCGAACTGTTTATTTGTATCACGTATACAACTCAAGTTTTCTTTAGATTTTTGAACGAAATAAAAATGTCATAGTTACATTTTCAAATGTTTGTTTTGCTATGTTGGTAGCACCGCTTGTACGGAAGCTTACGATTATTTATAAGTCATGTGAGCTTATTTAAGTACTACATACATAGTATAATAAAGTTCAAAAATTGTCAAAGCGCGGGAAAGAATATAAAGGAACACGACACGAACGAAACGAATGAATGAGAGAAAAAATGAAATCTAAAAATTGTAAACTCTGTGATATTCTTACGTAAGGGTAGTTTTTGATTGTCTCTATTACGATGGTTTATTATTATCTGTCTGGCTGCTGATAACATTTCCACACAGATTATAGAAAGAATATAGCATTTCCACAATTTCTCACTACTTTTTGTACCTATGTACGTACAATGGCCTTTTCCGGATGACGAACCACGCAGCTGCCCCCGCCAGTGCTAGTAACAGCACCAACAGCACCGGCACTACTACAGCCGCGGGACTCGCCGCGCGCGCCGACGCGGCGGTGCCCGCGGCGCACAGCGGCGGCTGCAGCGGCGCCGGGCACGAACACGTGAGCTCGCCCGTGGGGGATTCCGTGCACGTGCCGCCGTTCTCGCAGCGACAGATCCGGGGCAAGGGCCGCTCCATCTCGACAGCTGGAAGGGAAAGGAACCACATCATGAAACATGTTATACATTCATATTGGTAACAGACGCGAGTGCGCACAGGTGCGAGTGGATGTGGGTATAGTTACCGGCGTCGCAGACGCGCTCGTGCGCGCGGCGCTTGTCGGCGAGGCCGGGCTCGGGGCACGCGCAGCGCCGCCCGCCGGGCACCGCGAGGCACAGGTGCGAGCAGGGCGCGCTGATGCAGCCGCCGACGCCGCGTTCGCTGACGCTGCTGTTGTAGCGACGAGGGTGATAGACTGAAACACAACAGAGAAGTTAGCAACACATTGATATATCAACGCAAATGTCCGATCCCCGCGTTTCCGCGAGTTGCCATTTAAAGCGGTCTATTTAAAACATGTTTGAACGGACCGTCAACGCTGGCACTGCTGCACGGTCGACTGCGCAAGTAAGTAAGTTTTCACACATACAAAATTGTTCTCTAGAGACTGTCTCCCAAAACCTAACATTCAGCAATTAAACATTCACAATAATGACTTACTTTTCACAGCCGAAGGGTTGACTAGATCCTGCGATATCACGAATGGCACTCCTCGTCCAAACTTGTCCTGTCTCACTAACTCGCCCGTGTCTCGTGTCACCCAGTACAGTGACGACTCGAACACGTCTAGGGATAGCGGATGCTTCAGGAAATCTCCCTTCAGGACCACTTTTCTATTAGAGCCGTCTTGGCGCATCATTTCTATGGTGTTCAGTTTTGTATCGGCCCAGTAGATCGATCTATCCATCGACTGATCGATCGCTAATCCGGTCGGGTGTCGGATGTTTTCGGTCACAATCGGTCGTCTCTTGGAGCCGTCCATCCACGCGATTTCGATCTTCGGAGCGGAACCGGCATCGGCCCAGAACATTCTTCCCATTTGAGGATCCAGGACGAGCGATGTTGGGCTTTCGATACCGGCGGAGACAACCGCTCGGCGGTAACGGCCGTCGGTTCTGGCCACCATGACGCGTCCTCGGGGCTTGGAGCCGGTGCGGTCCGTTTCGGTCCAGTACAAGTTGTCTCCGATGTAATCTACAGCTAGAGCGGTCGGTTTCGAGTTGGCCTTCATGTTGAGGTCTTGCGCGTAACCACTCTTGACCTGTCCGTGCACGGCGTTGATCATGTACGATCGCTTGATGGTCTTGTCGTAGCTGTCGGCCCAGAACACGATCTCCTGCTTGGGATCGTAGTCGATCGCCTCGATTCGCTTCTCCGCGGTGATCACGTCGAATTGCTCGTTCTTGTCCTGGACAAAGGCTCTGATTTCGGGCCCGTTGGAGAATAGCAGGACTACGTCATTCTCGGTCGCCTTGCACACGCCGGAGAGGTGGTCTGCCAATCTAAAATGAGCAGAACAGTTGGTTTCACGCTGGAGGTCCTATGATTTTTGGATTATGCTATTTATTCCAAAGAGAATGACCTAGATAGACCTAGGTGGTAGTGTGATGTGATGATATTATCCGTGCTGTCCATCCGGCAATGTCTGACCCCTGAATATGCATAAACCCCTTTGTTAAGGCTCGAAGGACTCAGCAATGACTTACTTGAATCCTTCCCGACAACTGCAGCTGTAACTGCCATTGAGGTTGTCACAGAGCTGCGAGCAATGGTGCGTGCCGGCAACACACTCGTCCACATCCAAGCATTTCTTCTTGTCTGCGGGCGATATGATCCACCCTTGGAAGCACGTGCAGATGTAGCCGTTGCCGGCTGTCGTCAGGTTTGTGCAGAAGTGCTCGCAACCACCTGGGAAAATCGAATCTGCGTGAGTCATCGGCAAGGGAAAATGGATTACGCTGTAGATTCAAAATAGGAAACTTCCTTGACCTTCACTGAGGGTGATTTTGTTGGATCAAGAGAGCAACACTGCTTTATCACATTGAGTCTCATTGGTCTTCGACGAGGTCGCGCAGTTGGTTCCTTTCCACGCAGTGTTTGTTAGCATATTAGAACTGGCTATAAGGATCCCAAGAGTTGTTCCATCATACCTTTGTCGAGATGATTACAGGAATGCACATGATGGCAGCCCAGTTCATCAGACGCGTCTCCGCAGTCATCGGCGAGGTCGCACAGCTGACTCCTGTCCACGCAGTGCTTGTTGGCACATTGGAACTGCGTGTAAGGGTCGCAAGGCTTGCTCCGAGCCGCGCACAGAGTCATGTTGTTCTCGTCTGAACCGTCGCCGCAGTTGTCCACGCCGTCGCATACTTGGTATCTAGATAATATGGTAAACAACTGCTTTTAGGATTACCTAGTTGAAGTGGCGATTGTCAGGGTTTTGAATGACATACCGAAAGGGAAAGCGTAAAGTGAGATCCTAATAGATAACATAGGGTACCTGGGAACACATCTGTGGTTGTCGCAGTGGAATCGTCTCAGTGTGTCGCAGTTAAAGTTGGTGCATATCGAGGTGGCCTCGTCGGAGCCATCGCCGCAGTCGTCTGTTCCATCGCACAGGTCCGACTGAGACACGCACAGGTTGTTGGCACATTGGAATCTGGGAAAAGGAATAGAAAATGTGAGCTAGAATAGGATACTTCCATTTTCACGAAAGACGAGCACTGTGAAAGGTGAAATGAATGGTTACCTGCTCTCTGGACAGTATCGTCCGTTGGGATACCTCGGCGGGCACCCGATCTCGTCGGACAGGTCTCTGCAGTCGCGGTCGCCGTCGCAGCGGAAGTAGGCCGCGATGCAGTGTCCCGACTTGCACTGGAACGTGCCGTTCTTGCACTTGAACCCGCCGCAGTCGTCCTCGTCGGTGTTGTCTCCGCAGTCGTCCTCGTGGTCGCACCGCCACCTCGAGGATATGCACTTGCCGTTGCCGCACTTGAACTCAGACTCGGAGCACTCGCGGTACTTGTGGTGGCACACCGCCTCGGTCTCGTCGCTGCCGTCGCCGCAGTCGTCGGTGAAATCGCAGAGCCACTGCTTGGGCACGCAGCGCTTGTTCTCGCAGGTGAAGTCGGTCTCGGCGGCGCAGCTCGGGCAGTTCTCGGCGAGCTCGTCGGAGCCGTCGCGGCAGTCATCCTTGCCGTCGCAGAACAGCCACTTGGGGATGCAGCGGTAGTTGGCGAGGCCGGGACAGCGCCGCCAGCCGGTGGTGCAGTTCCGCTGCCGACACAGGTACGCCGGCTCATCCGAGTCGTCGCCACAGTCGTTGTCGAAGTCGCACATCCACAGCTTCGGGATGCAGCGGCCGTTCTTGCACGAGAACTCGGAGTCGGGCTTGCAGGGTCGGTTGTGGCACATGGCGGGGTCCTCGTCGCTGCCGTCTTTGCAGTCGGTGTCGCCGTCGCACCGCCAGCTGTCGAGGATGCAGCGCCCGCTCGACTTGCACTTGAACTCGAGCGCCGGGCACTCGTGCGCGCACTCGGCCTCGTCGCTGCCGTCGCCGCAGTCGTCGGTGCCGTCGCAGATGGTGGCGGCGGGCGTGCAGTTGGTGTTCTTGCACTGGAAGGAGCCGGCGCGGCAGTGCCGCACGGGACACGTGTCCGGCTCGTCGGACCCGTCCATACAGTCCTTCTCACCGTCGCACCGCCAGAACCAGGGGATGCACTTCTCGTCGCGTCCGTTGCAGCGATGCTGGCCGTTGGTGCAGTTTGCGATGCAGGTCTTCATGTCGCGCGCCAGGTAGAACTGGTTGGGACACGCGCACTTGTAGGCGGTGGCGCCCTCCTCGCCGTACCCGAGGATGTTGAGGTAGCTGGACTCGTGCGGCGGCGCGATTAGGCACAGGTGCGAGCAGCCGCCGTTGTTGGCGCCGCAGGGGTTCGGGTAGGGCAGCTGGCGGAGGGGATGGACTACGTGGATGTCGTAGGGCCGGTGCGTGGTGTTCCGGAGGATCATCAGGTTCTCCCCAGAATGCTTGTTCGCCTTGCTGATCGCCTTCAGGTTCCAGTCGGTCCAGTAGATCTCGTCGTCGAACAAGCTCAGCGCGAAGACGTGAGGCACCTTGGTGCCAGATAGGACGACGTGCCGGTGTCTGCCCTCGAGGTCGGCGGACCCGATGTAGTCCAGGTGAGCGTCGGCCCAGTAGATTCGGTCCGTGAAGTAATCGATGGTCAACGCGTTAGGCCAGGCGATGTCGTCCTCCCAGTTCAACACGGTGCTGAAGTTCGACCCGTCCATGCCCAGTTTTCCGATGTACGCCTGCAGATGCCAGGACGAGAAGTAAAGGTATCCGGTCCCGGGGTGGACCACGATCGCTCTAGGATCGGAGACAGCCGTTCTTAGAGTCTTTCTTCTGGTGCCGTCCAGCTCCGAAACATCTAAGTTCTTGGAATGCCGGTCGAGCCAGTACAGCTTCCTGCCGATCCAATCGATAGCGATACCTTCCAGACCGTGGGAGTCGTGCCTGATAACCACCTCCTTGGTAGGATGCTCGTCGGTGAAGTTTGATCTGTAGATGGTCTTGGCGGACACATCGGCGAAGTACATCTGATTGTTTTTCATATCGAAGTCGATCGCCACCACGTTCATGAGATCTTGGTGCACCAGGTTGTATAGAGTTGCGTCGGTGGACATGTTCCTGACGTAGTACTTGTTTGTGAAGATGATCCAGGCCTTTTCGTTGTCCTTGCGCTTGCACGTGTGCTCGTCAGCCTCTCGTTCGTAGTATTGCTCGTTGCACTTGCAGTAGTACGATCCCGGGGTATTGGAACAGTACTGCGAGCAGACTCCGGGAGTTTCCGTACACTCGTCTATATCTGCGCACGCCTTGCCGTCCGCCAAGAGCTTGTAGCCCTGGTTACAATCACAGTAGTAGCCGGTTATCGTGTCGATACACTTGTGTCCGCATTGGTTGATTTCTAACTTGGCGCATTCGTCGATGTTACAATGCGCGGGTTCGTCGGAGTCGTCGCTGCAGTCGGACACCTTGTTGCAGACGAGCCGTTGGTCGATGCACTGGTCGTTGTTGCACTTGAACTGGCCGGTCGGACACGTCTTGTTGCCCTTTTTGCAGTCGACCTCGTCCGAGTGGTCGCCGCAGTCGTCCTCCCCGTCGCATCGGAAGTGATTTCTGATACATCTGAAGTTCTGACACTTGAACTCCTGCGCCCCGCACTGCTTGTACTGGGTGTTGCAGCGTTTTCCTTCATCGGATCCATCTCCGCAATCGTTGTCGTGGTCGCAGACCCATCCCTCGTTGATGCACCGGCCGTTGTTGCACTGGAACTGGTCCTCGGAGCAGGGGGTCGGGGTGGGGCAGTGATGCAGCGTGGAGTTCTCGTCGGCTCCATCGACACAGTCGGGGTCGCCGTCGCAGAGCCACTTGCGCGGGATGCACTGCGCGCGCGTCCAGAACTTGTTCACCTCGCACGTGTACTCTGTCTCGGCGTCGCACTTGCGCTCGCTGCACTGGTGCCGGTCGTCCTCGTCACTGTTGTCGAGGCAGTCGTTGTCGCCGTCGCAGATGTAGATCCGCGGGATACAGTTTCCGTTGTCGCAGGTGAAGAGGTCACCGAAGCAGGTCCGGCCTTCCGAGCTGCAGTACTCGGGCGGCTCGTCGGCGCCGTCGCCGCAGTCGTCGTCGCCGTCGCAGTACCAGGTGGCGGGAATGCAGCGGTGGTTCGGGCAGCGGAAGCTGTTCTGGGGACAGGATCGCTCCGCGCAGTGCAGCGGGTCCTCGTCGGAGTTGTCGCCGCAGTCGTTGTCGCCGTCGCAGAGCCAGTACGGCTCGACGCAAATATTGGTGGACTTGCACTTGAGATGGTTGGCGGGGCAGGTGGTGTTGGTGGGGCAGCGGTCATGCGTCTCGTCGCTGGTGATGTTGTCCTTGCAGTCGTTGATACCGTTGCAGACTTGCGCCATGGGGATGCAGCGCGAGTTGAGGCACGTGAACTCGCCGTCGGGACAGGGCGGGTAGGCGCAGCCGACCTCGTCTGAGTTGTCTTTGCAGTCGTTGTCGTGGTCGCACTTCCACGACTTGAAGATGCAGCGACCGTTGTTGCAGCGGAACTCGTTCGTCGAGCACGAGTGGTAGGCGCAGTAGTTCTCGTCCTCGTCAGAGTTGTCTCCGCAGTCGTCGTCGCCGTCGCACGACCACATGCGGCTGATGCACTTGCCGTTGCGGCAGAAGAACTTGCTGGAGTCGCACGTGATGTTCTTGGCGACGCACATGCGGCCCTCGTTCACGAGCTTGGTGCTGTCGTCGCACTTGCACTCGACGGTCTTGTTGGGCGCGGGATGGCACGAGTGCGCGCAACCGCCGTTGTTGATGTTGCACAGGTTGACGTCGCACTGCTGCCGGTGCGGGCTGTAGATGTGGATGTCTCGGGGAGAGTCCTCCAACCGCTTCACCATCTCGACCATATTAGCGCCGGTGTGTTTCTCGGCTCGGTATACTCCTCGGAGTTGCAGGTCGGTCCAGTAGATGTAGTTCCGGTAGACGGTCAGCGCGAAGGGGTATATCGTGGCGGATATCAGAACTTCTCGTTCGGATCCATCGAGCTTGGACCTCTCGATCTTCTCTCGCACCGCGTCGGACCAGTACAGCATGTTTTCCTCGAAATCGATCGTGAGACCGCTCGGTTGGGAGAGGTCCTTATCGTGTATTGCCTTCTTCAGCGATCCAGCCATCGTGGTCCGGTAGATCTTCCCTGAGGTGCCGAAGCGTCCCCAGTCGGTGTAGTACAGGGTTCCGTTGCAAGGGTCTACCACGATCGCCCTGGGACGTTCCACTCTCGCGATCATCACCAATTCGGATCCGTCCAAGTTCATGGCGTAGATCGAATTGTTCGAACTATCGGTCCAGTAAACTTTCTTTTGCGTCCAATCGTACGAGATACCCTCGGGGTTGATGCCTTGGTTGATGATATTCTTGATGCTCGAGGAGTCAGGGTTGTTCGCCGACATCCATCCGATCCTCGCCCAGGGTCTGATCTGGGTGAAGAACAGCTTATTATCCGCGTAATCGAACTCGATTCCGACGACGTTGGTTAAGTTGACGACCGGTTTGAACGGTACTCCGGTGGACTTCGGGTCCAGATTGACCGCGCGGATTTCGGTTCTGGTGGTGAAGACTAGGTATTCATCTACCACGTCGCACTTCTTGGGATTGTTGGCGGATATTTGGCCGGTGGCACAATCGCACTTGTGCGTGGTGCCCTTGTTGGCGTCAGGAGGGTAACTGAAGCAGAGTTGGTCGCAGCCTCCATTGCCGAGCATCCTGCAAGGGTTGTTGTCGTCAGTCGGCTGGTTGTTGATATCAAAAATAACGATGTCCCTCAGCTTCGGTAAGTTCGTCCTGATTTTCTCGGGCATCGACATATTTCCGGGTAACTTGGACGCCTTGTAAATCGTTTGTAAGTTTCTATCGACCCAGTAGACGCTTCCCGTGTGAACGGCGATGCCCATCGGGTTCGGCAAGTTGGATCTAATGAGCTGCCTGTTTCCACCGTTGTAGGATATCTTTTGGATTTGGTCGAGTTTAGAATCGACCCAGTACACGTCGTGCGTTAACATGTCGATGGTCAGATCTCTCGGGTTGGATATTCCGGAGCTGATGACCGTCTGCCAGTTGCTTCCGTCGAGGTACGCCTTTCCGATCCGAGGGTACTGTCCGTAATCGATCCAGTACAGGAGCCTCTTTAGAGGATTCACGGCCAACTCCCTAGGTGCATCCATCGTGGTCTTTACTAGGACTTTCCGGTTAGAACCATCCAGCCAACATATCTCGAGATAGTTCTCGTGCGGGAACACGTTCGTGAAGTAGAGGTTTCCAGCGACCCAGTCGACGGCCAAGCCTCGGATGCCATTGCTTCCGATGCCATCCTTGACGATGTGCTGCATTTCAGTGCCGTTTGGCCTGATTCTGAAGATGCCGTTCCACGGTCCTCGGTTGAACTCCACCCAGTAGATGTGGTTGTCTGCGAAGTGCACGTCCACGTGTAGAATATGGTGTCCCACTCCAGACACAGGGACCATGGCTTCTGCGCTGGAATCTATGCTGTATCCTCGGATCAGGTCCAGTTGGGAGACCACAGCGAATGTCTTGTATGGAACGCAGTTAACCTCGTTTTCCTTTCGGTAGCCGATCGAACAGGCGCAAAGTCGGCTGCCACTTTCGTTTGGAATGCAGATATGATCGCATCCGCCATTAGTCGTTGCACAGGTGTGGTGGTGCATCATCTTCCTCTTCTGGAATATCGTCAGCGACTTCAGGTCTGTCTCGTTATCGAGAATCGTCTTGATATTCTCGCCGGTTGGAAGGTCGGCTTTGAAGATCTTTTCATGTCTAGGATCTAAGACGTACAGCCGGGAGTCAAGCACGGCGATGACTTTGGGGTAGGAAATAGCGTTGGCTTCGCTGAGAATGGTCTTCTGGTCGTTTCCATCGTAGTTGACACTGCTGACGGAAGGCGGGAACTGGGTGCTGTAGTAGATTATCCTCTTGTCGACATCGATGGTGATGGCTTCGGGTCTAGAAGCTATGTCGACCAGGATGATGGGGTTGGACCCGTCCATGTTGGCCCGACCGATCTTGGCCGGTACTCCAAAACCTCCTTCATCTGACCAGTACATTTTTCTGTGAATGAAAACACCAATGTCAATTATGTTAGGTAGCTAGATAATTCAAAGATATGAAGTTCAAAGTTACAAAACAACGCATACCCGTCAGTGGGATCCAAGCAAATGCCCTTAGGTTTCGCCACCGAGAACTTGCTTCCATCATTCGCCATGACAATAGTCCTATACTTGGCTTTCCCATCCACCTTGACCAGCTCGATATTGCTCGCGATCCTATTGGCCATGTAGAGATTCCTTCCCAACCAATCAAAGGCGATAGCTGATGGTGCGCCAACCATTCCGGTGTCTTTTCCGAGGAACTCGACCTTATTTCCACCTCCGTAGGGCATGCTATAGATCGTACAGTTCTCCTCGTCTTCGGAGTCACCAGAAATGGATTGGAGCCAGTATAAAGTGTGGCCTTGGCGATCGTAGTCCAGTTGGACGCCGCCTGTTGAAAATAAATTATGAAAAAATCTAAAACAAAAAAGATTACTTACGCTTAGCGAGTATGTACCTATTTAATCTACTATGCCACCCCTCCATGTTATTAGTAGTGCGGATCTTTTCATTTGAGCAACAGCAGACCGTTAAATTACGTCCGAAGAATAAAAAAGTACCCTTCCGTAACTCACTACAAGTTTCTTTCTACGAAACCTAGTTAAAACCTCGTAACTGGTATCGTACGAGGACGAATTATGTTTAGTTCGTAACTGGTTACGAAGCTCCGGTTTCGTAGACGGCCGAAGCGGAGTTTCAAATTCGTCAGAGTGCATTTTCATTTGTATTTCTTTAGTAAAATGTTCATCACCTTGTATTCCGACAATCGGAGCCAGTTGTCCTGCCCGTCCAGAGCCGTCGGTGGCGAGGTCGATGACCTGAGACCCTTTCAGTACCATCAAATACGGCGATTCCTCTGCAAAAGAAAATACAGGTACTTACGTTAAACTTTGTTAAAAATGTTAGTGAGAATGATAGCAAGAGAACTTGAACAAGAAGTACTTACCTTCAATACATTTCCCATCCGGCAGCAGCTTGAACCCTGGTTTACACATGCAGGTGTACGGCACCGTCCTGTTCGGGCTGAGCAAGCACAGGTGCTGACACGAGTCCTTCTTGCACGGCGACGTGTACTGCGGCTGTAGAGATGGATGGTGGACGTGGATCGACAAGGGTTGGGAGATCAGATGAGATACCACGGTCTGGTTGGTTCCCTTGAACTTATGCGCAGAAAGAACTCTGTTCAACTGCCGATCGGTCCAATACAATGTATCCTCGAAGAGAGTTAACGAATGAGGATGTAAGAGGTAGTGGCTTCCAGCCAAGACTTGCTGGCGACCGGTGCCGTTGTAGTAGCAGAAGTCGATAAAATCCAGCTTAGAATCTGCGAAGTAAACTCGTTGGGTCGCCGTGTCCAAGGTCAGACCATTCGGCCAGTAGATTTTGGTGGTGATGATGGCAGATCTTTGAGTTCCGTCCATGCCAACGCGTTCGATTCTAGGGTTCTCTCCCCAATCGGTCCAGAACAGCCATCTTGCGTCCGGAGCTGGGTCGAGGCACATTCCTCTGGGTTGCGTGATATTTCCGCTCAGCAAAGCTGTGCGCGCTGAACCATCCTCCTTGGCAACTTCGATGGTATTCAACTTGCTGTCCAACCAGTAGATGTTACCTCCGACCCAGTCGTAGGCCAACCCTTCCACTAGGTCTAGCCCGGTGGTGATGATAACCTGCGGCTCGCTGCCACGGTCCAGGCGAGAGATCTTCTTGAGTTTCATATCGGACCAGAAGATGGTTCCGGTGTGCATGTTGGAAGCTGTAGCGACGACGTTTTCCACGTTTATCGGGACTCGTTCCAGGCCTTGCTCGTTGAGGTCCGCTACGAGAATCGAATGTCTGTTGGATATTATAAGGAAGGCGCTGGAATGGTTGTTTGCCTTGCAGGTGTGATTATCCATCGCCAGGATGTAGCCTTCCACACAAGTGCAGACGTAGGAACCCTTCAAATTGGTACAGGTTTGAGAACAAAGTCCAGGTGGATTGCATTCATCGATGTCCCGACACTCGTAGGCGAACTCGAAATCGAGTTCTTCTCCGGGAGGGCAAAGACATAACGGACCGCCTGGGGTTTGTTTGCAGCCGTTGGAACAGAGCCCATCTTGATGGTCACATTCAGCGAAATCGCAGCTACTTCCTAGAGGAACAAATAAAAACAAAAATTACATCGGATTTTACCGGATTTTAAAATAGTGTTGATGTTTAAAATTGGTTTTTATTATTAAGTAGTAGGGTTGAAATTGTTTTGATTTCTTACCTTCATCAGCTCCATTGGGACAGTCGAATTTACTATCACAGACTTGAGTCAAGTTAACACAACGCCCGGTCACACCTGGACACTGCCATTGGCCTTCTGGACACCTGGAAATCAAAAAGAGTTACGTCATTCAAAATACTCCTTGTAGATGCAGCGTTCGTGGTCGCAGGGACTTTGCTCTTGTCTACCGCGACGTTCTCGCTGTGCTTTGAAATCGCGTGCAATCGCCTGTGATAGAGCTCCAAGCTCTTGCATCAGTTCTTACCTAAACGGCGGAGGTTTGCAAGCATGCTTGAGTCCCTCATCCGAGTTGTCTCCGCAATCATCGTTGCCGTCGCACACGTAGGCCTTGTAGACGCAGCGTCCGTTGTCGCAGCGGAAGTGGTTCGCCGCGCACTGCACCGCGCCGCACGACGCCGGCTCGTCTGACAGGTCCTCGCAGTCTGGAGTACCTGCGGGGGAGACCAACAGAACTGTACTACTTACTCTACTCCTGATAATGTTTTATAAAATCAACATTAAGACTAGAAAACTCCACTGATTGACAAGGGCTGGGAGAGCATCTTCAATAATCTCCATGTCTCTAAGAAAAACTAACTTCATAAATAGTACCAAACAGAGCAACGTACAAATTATTCAACGGTTCCAAAACAAAGTACTCAGGGGAATAGTGAACGCACCCTGGTACATACGAAATGACGATCTTCATCGGGACCTTAACATAGAGTTCGTCGATAAAGTTATCCAAAAATATGCTGAAGCTCATGAACAAAGACTTCACCACCATGTCAACGTCGAGGCTATCCAGCTCCTCGACAATACAGACCTAGTAAGGAGGCTCAAAAGGAAAAAACCTTTTGAGCTAGTATAGTGTTAAATAATCCGTAATAAGTGTAGTGCGAGTGCAAACTAGTGCCACCTATAAAGAACACAAAACCAAAGTGTCTTCGCCTTAAGTAAATAGAGACAATAAGAAAAGTGCCAATGGACACATTCTTAGATTAGTTTATGATAAAAATTTAGGTCAATGTAAAATTACTAATTAGCCTGCATTGTGGCTAGATCGTAATATAATTAGGGTATTAGTATTATTTATTAGTACTTGTACACTAAATTAATAAAAAAATAAAAAAAATAGTACCTAATGGGGTTTTTTATAAATAAGCTGGTCCGGGGAGGTATACCAAACCTGTTCCTGCCACCAAGCAGTGATGCTCGCATTTCTGTGTTCCAAATATCAGGCACATGAGATGGAACCTTCGGGTCTCAGAGTGATGGATAAAATGCGATACCTCATAGAGTGCGTCCTCATTGTGCGAGATGGATTATCTACTTGTACCATCACTTTCTCCAACAAAAACGCAGTCTTACAAAGCAAGTAGTACACTCACCATCACAATACCACGTGGTAGGAATGCAGATGCCCGAGGACCTGCATTGGAACTGCTTGTCGGGCTGGCACTGGTGAGGCGCCAGCGATGGACAGCCGGCCTCGTCGGACCCGTCGTTACAATCCGGAATGCCGTCGCACTTGTATGCCTCCTGGAATACGCATTCAAGCATTTCAAATCTTCTAAGCACTCAGTATAACCCTTTCATGGACGTCAAAGCACCACCTCCCATATTACATTACACCCTTAGAAGAGCCACCCTGGCCATAACCTATCCAGTCAGCCGATGTAACTTATGCAAATGACATCGACAGCGGCTGCTGTCCATGCCGCACGTGCTTGTCTGTACACAGTAGGTGAAGTAGAACAGCAGTACGTTACCTGCACACACTGCTTGAGATCAGCACATTTGAACTGCGTGGCGAGGCAGGAGACGGGCGGGCAGTCCGCCTCGTCCTGCTTGTCGAAGCAGTCGTCATCTCCGTCGCACACCCATGACGCCGGGATGCAGTGCCCCGTGCGCGGACAGGTGAACTGAAAACCAATTACAAATTTTATTGATAGAAAGCCCCACCTACCTAAAGTGGACCAAGAACTACAAGATGATGAATAACAAACCTGGAAGTAAGCGCAAGTTTTCTCCGCACAATGCGCCCCTTCGTCCGATCCATCTCCGCAGTCGTTCTCGCTGTCACACTTCCAGGTATTGGGCACACAGCGGCCATTGTCACACTTAAACTGCGAGGAGCTGCAGGTGACGTTGACGCAGCCGGTTTCATCGGAGAAGTCGCCGCAGTCATTCTCCGAGTCGCACTTGAAGGTTGCGGGGATGCACCGACCAGAGGTGCACGTGAATTCTGAGGCACCGCATGTAGTCTCTAGAAACCATTTTGTTAGGAAACTATAAATAATGGTAAATAGAAGTAACCGCTCTACACCAAATGGAGCATATGTTTGTTCTGTCACGTGTTCTTAAGAAAAAAGGGTTGAGCTTCGAGGAGCACGTAAAATATCAGCTATAAAATCTCCGTCACGAAAACAGACCATTAGATTACTAATTTACTAGGTATACTTACTTGTACAGTTTTGTTCTTCATCACTATTATCCAAACAGTCATCGTCTCCATCGCAGACCCAGCTCTTCGGAATACAGCGCTGGTTGTTACAAGTAAAGTCCCAGGAATGCGGGCACGCTTGTACGGGAGGCTCCGAGTTAGGATCCGCGATGCAAGTCGTCTCATCCGGAGCCAGCTTCTCTCCATAAGGACAGCCGCACTTCACCGTCAAAGGATCCGAGTCGTTTCTCGGAACGGCGAAGCAGAGCTTCTGACAGTTCCCGTTGTTCCTAAAGCAAGGCTGCATCGGCTCGATCTTCTGCACATCTCGGCTGAACACCTTCACTCCGTATAGCCTGTTGGTCTGAGGCTCTCGGACCATGATCTCTTCTTGCTCGCCGGTCAGCTTGTGAAGGCGTACGATCGCGTCTAATCTCCAGTCGGTTATGTACATGAAATCCTTGTATATCACGATGGAAAACGGATGCCTGATAAGTCTCGAATTTACGGTTTTCACATCGGTTCCGTCGAGTTTGGAATGTTGGACGTGGTCGAGCAAGGCGTCGCACCAGTAAAGCCGATCTGCGTCAAAGTCTATGGACAGGCCGTTCGGCCAGCCGAGGGTCACGTTCTCGAAGACCAGAAGACCGGTTCCATCCGTATTCGCTCTGCTGATGTTAGCCGGGCGATCCCACTCGGAGAAGAAAATGTATCCCTTGTTGGGATGTACCACGATAGCTCTGGGTCTTTTTAAGTCTTTTAGCAGCGTTCTTTTGTATGCCACATGTCTGGTTGACAGCACATTGAGGGTTCCCTTTCTGGAGTCGATGTAGTAGAGGTTTTTAGAAGCCCAGTCGACCGCTAGACCTTCGACACCTTCGTTTTGAGAAGCGAGCACGATTTCCCTGGTGGTTCCGTTCCTATGTACCCGGTAGATGACATCTTGCAGAACATCGGAGTAGTAGATGTGTTGGTCCCTCGCGTCAAAGTCTAAACCGACGAATCTAGCTCTTCGTGAAACAACAGGAAGGATAGCTTCACTGAATCCTTCGATGACCGGGTTCAACACTTTTCCTTTGATGAATCGCTGTTGGGAGTACATTAAAAACTCCGTGACCAGATCGCAGTTTCTTAGATCTGCTTCGAGTCTGTATCCGATGTGGCAGGCGCATCGGTAGCCTAATCCGCCATTTTGTAAGGCGGTGACGATGCACATTTGAGAGCATCCGCCGTTGTTGTTCCCGCATGGGTTGTTCACTGAAGTTTGTTTCAAAGAGTGGACCACTGTGATAGCTTTGGGTTCTCTGATGTCCTTCATCTTGTAGATCGCTTGGATGCTGGAAGCACCTTCGTATTTATTTACCGAGCTGATTCCTTGTTTCGTGCTATCGGACCAGTAGACCCTGTCTTCGAACAGTGCTAATCTAGAAGGACTGGGGACCTGTTGACCTCTCAGGACCAGGAAGCGATGGTTTCCGTCGTAGTCGACAGTTTCGATGTAGTCGAGCAGGGAGTCGCACCAGAACACTCTCCGCGCTATGATATCGACGGCGATACCTGAAGCCTTGTATGCCGCTTCGGATACTATTGACTTTGTGTGGGTTCCGTCCATGTTCGCTCGGATGATCTGAAAAAGTCATAAAGACTTCAGCGTCAAGTTATGCGTTTATTAGTCCTGCCTGACTCGATTCCAGAGGACCTGACGTGAGAATTAGAACAATGAAATGAGTTTAGCAAGTTCAAACATAAGCGGCTAGACTGGTAAGTAAACTTAATCCAAAAAATAACTAAATAATTTTAAATGCAAAACTCACTTGACTACTATCAGCCACAAACATCAACCCCAGTGTGGGATCCAACGCCAGATCAGCAGGATTCGTGAGATTAGATCCCAGCACGATGGCATGCCACCGTCCATCCAGCTCAAAGACATCTATCTTTTGTCCCACGGCATCTGCCACGTACAGCTTGTCGCCGACCCAGTCGACGGCTAGCGCCACCGGCGCCCAGGACCCGGCGACCGCTATCTCGGTGCCGGCGTAGCTGCGCTCTGTCGGCGGGGCGTTCAATTGCTGAGAGTGGATCTGGCAAGTAGAATGTACAAATAATTTTGCGGAAATGGAAGAGGATCAAGACTGTAAACTTGAGGCACTGGAAACAATAGACAGACACCCCATCATATCTGTTGGTATGGAAGTAAAAAAAACCTACTCAAGGTCCTTTGAGGATGTTTATGGTCAGCGGTACGTTGCATTAAGCTCACATTATATAATAAACAAGTTTATTGTTTACCTAAAATAGTTATGTTATTTACACATCTTACCTTCCTAGTCTTAAGATCAGACCAGAACAGCAGATTCCTCCTGAAGTGGTAATCCAGTCCAGCCGCAGATGTAACATTGGCCAGGGTATGCGGGTTCCTCGCGTGCAAGTCCATCCGGATGATGGCGGCTCCATGCGCCAGCAGCAGCGCAGGCGCCGCGCCGGCGGGCGACGCCACGCTGCACTTGCCTTCCACCAGTCGGTAGCCCGGGGCGCACGCGCATTTGTATGCTGGAATTAACCAGATAACATGAAATTACTCGGAATTCATAAAAATGTAGAGGTGGAAAACTTTCGGTTACTTATCTGAAGTACAAACCTAGTTCAAGACTTGGCCACAAAGAACTGTCACAAAAAATCAGCTTTTAAAAATGTTGTGATCTGGATAAGAACTCACATCCGAAAGTGTTGACACACAGCTGGTGGCAGTAGCCCCACTCCTTGCACTCGTCGAGGTCCACACAGGTCCGGTTGTCGGCCGCTAATGTGAGGCCGGCAACACACGCGCACGCGCCACCCGATGGGGACGCCACGCACTTGTACTCGCATTCTAGCGCTGGACATGATGCCGTGGCTGGAAAGAAGACGACTGTTTCAGAAACCAAATATATTGGTAAATTACAGTAAAAAATATATTATCATCATCATAGGCATTAACCCACTATTGGCCTTCTCTATCAGACCCTTTTTTGGATGTGCTTGGATCGAAGAATTTATAATAAGTACGAGTAATCTGGATGTTGAAAATGTCCGTATAATGATGGAGCATGGTATTGAAATACTCACAGCAAGCAGCCTCCTCATCCGCGTTATCCTCACAATCCTTCTTGCCGTCACACAGCTGCGACCTCGCGATGCACTTATGTGTGCCCCCAGCGCCGCCCTTCGGACAGAGGTACTTGTTGTCGGGACAGGCTATCGCGGTGCAGTTGGCTTCGTCGGAGCCGTCGGCGCAGTCCTTGTAGCCATCGCAGTGGTAGGTGGCCGGGATACAGAGCGCGTTGGAGCAGCGGAACTGCCCGATGTGGCAGGGAGGGAAACCTGGATTAATCGACACAAGAGAGATGTTACTTGGAATCCTACGAGCAGAACTGCTGAATGGTTGGAAATTTTACGGTCTAAATGAGTTTTCATGAGCTGGCTAATTCTAGTGAGAAATTCCCAATAGTTTATTGTAAAGGCACTTACTACAGTGTGCTTCATCCGAGTTATCTCCGCAGTCGTCCTTATGATCGCACTTGACAGACGCGTCCACGCACTTGTTGCCGGCAGCGCATCGGAACTGGTCCAGGCGACACGCTATCGTTATGTCGGGGCAGTCGGTCTCGTCCTTTCCTGTTCTGCAGTCTAAGTATCTGGAGAAATTGAACTTCACTCACAATTCTGCATATTTCAAAGCCCTAATTGTTTTGCACCTAAAACTAAGACAGAAAGACCTAGAAGGCTTGTGTTTCTAACAAGTGCATAACAAAAGCACTGCAAATGGTGATTAATATTCAGATGAAAACGAGTGTGAGTTCAATCCCCACGGCGGAATAGGTAGTAGGTAAGTATTCATTTTGGGTCTGGACGTCGCGTCGTGGTACCAGTTTCTGATACAACAAAAGGGGTCAACATAGGGTCTGGCGGACTTTGTAGAAAACTTATAGATATATCTAAAGTTTCTGTGTGATACATACCCATCACATTTCTTAATCTTTGGTATGCAAGGTCCCTGAGCAGACACCTTCCCAGGCCCCGTGCTGTCCATGCCGCACTGGAAGTCATCAGGTTGGCACTTGCGGTACGCTGAAACAACAGCACGGTAGTCGTTAGTGTCATGTCTACCACGGCAGCTCGTTATGAGGGGTAAGATTCGTATCGTCTTATTGCCATGGGACAGTACGATAAACCGCTTTTATCCTAAGACATGGACATGACAGCTGTCAAATACATATTGCATCGTCCCACTCCAGTCGGGTGTTTTATCAGAATACCTGTAGATAGTTTAGGTAACTACGTCACAGAAGTTATATCGCATCACTACAGTTTGAATTACAACAAAGTCGGTATGTACTTTACGGAAATTACAACAACTAAGTTTTATTCTATATAATAATAAACATACTCTTTTTGTGCATTTGCAGCAAAGTGGGTAAATCTAATCCACCTCGCATTGGTAATGCCATGCAAAATTGCTTCGCTTTGGATACAAAATACTCTGAAAATTGTACAAGTTATGTAAAAATGGATGGAGCCTTTGAGCGCACAGAATAAATGCTAGTTGGTAAGAGCTCGCAATACGTGCCTTATAATGGAGTTTAGCTCTGCTTTCAAAAGCAGCTAAACACTCGCTGTAAGTAATGTAACGCATTGTGCACTTGTAAGTTTGTTATTATACTGCTTTCATATTAATTTCTTCCTCTTTAACAATAGTTGAACGAGTAAGAAGCTCTCAGGTGTGTAGGTATCATTTGCTTCTTCTTTGAAGATGCCGGCGGGCTGCCGTTGGAAATTAAAAAAGATCTTTCTTTTGTTTTTCAAAATAAATAGGTAGCTAACACCCTTCGGATACTCAAAACGCAGTTATCAGCCGACTTATACGAAAAATAGAGCAAACAAAATCAGGAATAACAGGACTGGTACAACTTTACAGCACCGAAAAAATGCACGTGTTGCAAATAGAAAACCGGTACAAAATTAACACAAACGCAATAAAGTTACAGTCAACGAGCTCCACAGACTTGGCTGTCAGTTTAAAATTAAAAGTGTACGATGGATGACGTACATTTCACCTAAAAAACCTGAGCCACATAGGTAGTCACCTCATATTCAGTCTAGAAAGACAAGATAAAATTAGTCGTTGTTATAGTTATAGAAGTGACATAAGTTTGATTAAACTGTTACCTATTGTTTACCTAAAATATATACTTCGACCAACTATATGATCTGAATAGCTTAGCAATAAGTTGAAGCAAGTTGCAACAACGTTTTCCATATTAGTCAGACCACTTATATTCTTCAGGTAGGTACTCCTGCATCAGCATGGTGTGAGCCAGCTATCTCCTCTCCACACGTGCACTGCACATCCTCTCATCCAATTACCGCGTCTCTTCATTTTCAGTTTTCCGTAAAATGCAAATCTGGCAAACAGCGAGCTTGCATTTCGTTCGAGCCAAGCTCCACAAAGGTTCGGAAAGAAGCCTTAAATCAAGCGGCAGGCTTCCGCGGGGTTTAGCGGCTCAATTAGTGGTCCCTTTGACTTTTTCGCAACTTGCAAAGGAATATTAACGAGCTCAATACTTTGGGTGTAAAAAACTTCCTGAAAAATACGGGATACGAGAAAATTGTCCTGTTGTATACATAAATCCTTGAATGATACCCCAAGGTAGGTACTGGTTACAAAAAGTAAGATCTAAATTCACAACAAGACGCTCATTTTCTTGTTGAAATTAAACTTCCTTATTGAGAAACCTGAACGCATTTTCAACTAACTAATATGTAGTTAATGCGATCTTTATTTATTCTTTGCGAATGCTGTCAATTGTATTAGTTTGCAGTGATCTCAAAAATATGCAGCCTCTCTCGACCCAAATGCGCCAAGATTCTCTAGTAAAACATTTTGCGGTATGTGAAGCACGCTGACCGAAAGAGTTTAACCCAGTCCATTTCGGCCTGCACAGAAACTCACGCATGCATAAAACCACGAGCTCAAAGCGAGCGCAGCAGGGATTACCTACCAGGGCACTCGGCCACACTAGCTTAGGTAAGTACTAATACTTCTTTAAAATAAATTCGGAAGTTGCCAAGCCGCGGCACGTTTCGAGACTTTATCATTTCCCGTATTTACGTACACCCTTTGACACGAGTATTGGGGGTCTACAAAGCCGTATAGCACCCCGTATTCGAGGCTGAGGCTAGACCATTCCAAAGTATTGAGTCGATTCACGTTCAACCTCCAGTAAGTACCTACATGCGAGCCATAGGTACATGTTTCTTAGAGTAGATTTAGATTGACTGGCTCTACGCAGGCAGAATACCGAGCGGGATCTTTGCATAACTGAAGGCTCTTTTGTATAAGCCTCCTTACGAGTACCTACCAATAAATCCCGTTTAAAAACAGAAAGCGGAAAATTGAGGAGCTGTCGCGTAGTCCGATCTGCTAACTGTGGCCAACTGCGTAAATTAACATCCCTTATTTTTCCAATCCGAGTTTTCCGAATTGTAATTAATTTCCAATTAACTCCCAATCAAATTAGAGAAAATAATTAGTGAAAGGATTGAAACTTTACAAACATAGCTCACTTGCGCTCGCAACAAAAGCCTGTTTGATATTCACAATCCGACTGAATTTTCAGTCTACATCGAAACGTTGTAGACCAAAAATTCAGTCGCAATTTGACAAGTTAGTAGTTAGTATCTAGGTTTGACAAATCTGGTTCGATCGGCTCCCCGGAGAGCCTGGAGCCTGATAGAGTGGACTGAGGCGATAAATGTCCCGCTGCCATGCCATTCGGATAGGACAGGATATAGTCGGACTGTTGTAGCTTGCCATTTGATTTATGGATTTACATGTGATTCTATCAATATTGCAATGTTCAGCTTCACCGACTGTTATAGTGAAACAGGTCATTACTAAGTACCTACTTAGAAAAAAATATTTATAGTTTAAAGTAAAATTTACTACAAATATTTAAAGACCTATTATAAAAAGATGGAACATTCGAGGAATTGTTGAAATATTTAGCCGACTCTACCTAGAACAGTCCCATTGAGAATAACAATTTAAACTTCAGCTCAAAAGTTGAGAAATCAAAAAGTGTGAATTCCCCACTTAAAAGTATCCACAACGTACAAAACTCGAAAGCTCAAAAAATATAATTGTGCTGTATTATAACTTTCATCAAAGTTTAAGAATCTCAGCGAGCTGGAGTATCTTTCGAGAGAACTTACAGTGAAGTTTGAAGTTCGCTTCGCATGCACCTTTGTTGAACAAATTATTTGGTATGCATTATTCAGTACAGAAGTTTTTCTAGTTTGCATATTTAGTTTGAGGCTTGTTTTGAAGTTTTCAACCCTCCTATGGTAGACCCACCCAGACAGTGATAGGCTAAGGTACTTGAACGTAAAATCTTACAGATTTGTAGGTAGGTAGCTAGCTATTATAATATGAGCGAAATCGAGACGAAGATAAAACTATAAAAAGTTTACTAAATACCACAAATCTTTTCTAATCCTGACTATCCAACTTTCAGAAGTAGTTAAGCCCATTCCACTGGATTGTAAATAGTGCTAACAATCTATTAGATCTTGCTTCAGATCTAGGCATTACTAAAATAAACACTGGGCTGAAATGCCCTATATCTTTTAAAGAGAGCTCGCGATGTGCGACGCCAGTGTCAGCAGACCCCCCTGCCTACACAAGTCGAGCTCGACACTTGAACTTCAGTGTGAACATGGATTTGGTAGCGAAACGAGAACAATGTTACCAGCTTTGTAGACATTTGGCCACATTAAATACATATATTTGCGATGTATAGTAATAAATCCTTTCGGTGTACATTCGGTAGGTTTAAAAAATAATCATAATTTAATTCAGGCAACACAGTAAAAAATACAAAATTTAGTTGTCAAAATTAATAAGGCACATTCTCGAGGTCGAGGCGAGGATTATTCGAGGTAAGAATATGGATATACGACAAGTTGCATTATGATTATTTCATTTTACATCACGATTACATAATGACGAACTAATAGAAAAGCAAAGTTTGTGTACCATTCGACTTTGGGGAGTGAATTTATCCACAGAAGTTGGTACATAGCTGGCAAGAGGGGATCAGACTACGCTGGCGAGCGAAGCAGAAAGTCCCAACAAGTGGCCAAGTTTTAATGGTGTGGAAATTGCGTTTTTGTTTGTCGCCCGTATCTGATGTGCCTGTTTCGTGTACAACTGTGGCCTGATCGCGAATTTATATACTATCAAGTGTTTGAACACAACAGATAAAATGATACTATCGATGAAGGAACACAATAGTTTTAAGTGCCATGACATTTCTGTTATTATCGTGTGCTATCTTTGTTGGATGTCCTATATAAAATAAAATAAGATAACAACGACCACAAACACGTGAAATGAATTTTCGACCTCATTCAATCAATCTAATTCGCTATTTCATGCGATTTACATCAAAGATAGCAATCTCATGTTGTAAAAAATTGCTTAGCTGTCATTTTTGTGGGTTACGGCTAGATTCTGTTTGCAACAATAGATACGCGATCGTCGCACTGTTGTCTTCGGTAGTACCTACATACTTTGTCATCGAAGTCGAAGTATGTCTCGCAATTATTTCTTTTTCGTAACTTTGTAATTATTGTAATTGTTTTTCGTTTGTTTTATTAGAATTTGATTGCTTTCTTGCTTTGGATCGAAGTTGAGCGTCTCAAGGATAATATTTTTTAGCATTTTTATAAGGTATTCTACTTAGAGCATCGATTTGAAGTGCACCGATGGCAAAAGTACTTACATTTATCTGAATCGAGAGTGGAATCGATCTCATCGATTTTCTTGGTAGATAACACCTAGAGCAAACCAATCGATCCTTTAAAACTAAGTGAACTAAGTAAACTTTTATTTTATAGCAATTGAACAAGTGAACTACAAGCACAAACTCGTCACCATAATTTCCCGCTGGGTTCAGTTACAAAAGTCCGTAGCTGCTAACTTTTAATGCGGTTCGGAGCGCACGTCGTCGATCAATTTGAATAGTTCCAAGTTAAATCAACCCTTCCTTTATACCTGCCACAAAACCGATACTATTGTACTATTTGAAACATACCTTCTCTAAGGCATTTATTAAATTAAAAACTTTGATTTCTACAGAGCTTTTTATACGACTGAATGATGGAAGAAGTCGATGACCCACCTGATGATAAGTGGTAACCGCCGTCTATATTGTCTCACTAAGCATGTCCACTGAAGACGTGCCTTGTGATGCTTTACTCTGCACCCATCACTCTTATGCTATAAAGGTGTCGTGTCATGTGCGTGTGCGCCGGCAGTCGGCACCGATACTCTTCAAACCGGAACAGAAATGCGAGCATCTCTGCTTGGCGGTAAAAATAGATACGGTGGTAGTACTTCCCCGGACGAGCTCTTTAAAAAGCTTTTCATAAAAAACGGTGAGCGTCATACCGTCGTGACTTATCAATCTACACTCGAGAGCAAGTCATTTCCAGCCTAAATCATTTCCATCCTTTTATAACAACAAATGACAGCTCTTTGATCGTATGTCCGAATTGTTCAGCGCTCATTAGTAGGTAACCCTGATGTTTAGGTAATTTATCTGTCTGTTGTTTCTCACTGTACCTACCTGCTGGGTTCGTACCTATGTACCCTTCCTACCCTTGCCTACCTACTGTATGTATGTTTTGCTGGAAATAAAGATTTTTTCATTTTTCATTTTCATTTTCAATCCGGGTTACCTCATTCGCATAACACTTGGCATTAACCTTGACATATCGGAGATTTATTTAGACACGAAACTTAAACGCGAATTAATGCTATCTAGATGCAACACAGTGTTTTATACAGCACAGCTGGGGTCGTTCATTTCTTGGTGTTCATGACAGGACACGCTCTTGATAAGGGCGTGGCTGTAAGTTTGTAAAGCCGCCTATACATGTTGGCCCAACGTCGACGAGTGAAGGCCAACGCCAACGTGTGGACGGCATGTTTGCCTTGCCTTGCCATGGCTCGGTGTCGCTCGCCTTAGTTGGCTGAGTGCTTACAAGCGCCAACGTGTGGAGAGTACATTTGCAGTGACTTGTCATCGCTTGCGGTTGCTCGCGGTCGTTCGCCGCCACTCGCCTCACTTCGGAGCCGTGTCGGTTTTTGTGCACAAATCAAAGGCGCTTGCCTGCGCTCGAGCAACCGTGTCCACATGTTGGCCCGCTCGTCTACGTTGGCCGCTTGCAATAGTTTGCGTAGGCTTGCCAAACATGTGGATGGTAGCACTCAATTTGCTTACGCTTGCTTACGCTGGCGTTGGCGTTCGCTCGGCCAACATGTATTGGGGCTTTTAGACATCCCGCCCTTGTCGCCGTGATCCGCGATGCGATTGCATCTCGAGTTCAGAATTAAATGGATTACACATTTCAGGTGAAAAATCTACGACATAGTCGTATATAAACTCCGATTTGGATGCAGAATCCGTCGGAAGTTTGGTGAGAGTTGGCGCTTTCGGAAGTTTCGTAATTAAGTTTTCCTGTTTGACTTTACAATTTAACTTTTCTTTAATCCTATATTTTTATAAAGTTAGAGGCAACAGTTACCAATGCTTTTTAAATAGATACGATGTGCATTACCTATGTCAAATCAAAGTCTAAAAGTAAGTAGGCGACAACCATACTATATTTTGTTACTTAGATATTTCAAATGTATGAAAATAATGCGATCTTGTAACAAACCGGATACGGGCGTAATTGAAAGGAAAGTGAGGGATTACGAAACGGAATCGTATTACCGGATTACGCGCATTCAACTGTGCAAACTGGATGCGAAACAATACTACACGCACGCCTACCAGTGGAATGAACAGGTATTCCATATTACTGAAAAACAAGAACACGCTAGACACTACCAATATAATATCATTTTGAAAAGTTCAAAAAACTGTTTTATTTTTACCTATCGCTGCTCATTACCCTCTCATTGTACGTCCGGAACGGACAAACTGTAAAAACTTGTACTACTTAATAATTAATTTAAGATCTCTTTTGTACAACAGTTATCAATAAAAATTTTCTGATTTCTGATTTCAATGAAAAATGATTTATACTATTACTTTTCACGTATTTGTGGATTACGACGACATCGTCGGGTTCGGCATTTAAATTCGAGTTCTACGTATATACATGACGCATGTACTCATACTGCGAGTGCCAGCTATCACAGTGCGTGCAAAACCATAGCTTCTTACCCATTTACCAATAATCCAGCAGCAACAATACGCAATTGCAGCATTACACGGCCAACGAGCAGCCGTATGGGACTGCCGCCTTTCCCGCGCTCCCACGTGCTCGCAATACCTATCGTTTTGCCGCCAAATTACCAACAACTCCACTTATAGCCGTAAACAACCATTTAGCGAAAATCACAATCGACACGAACACGATTGAAAAACGTGAGTGCGGTAAACGTAAAGAGATACCCTTTCGACTAATATTATGAATGCAAAGTCGTTCAGGTCTAATGGATTAGTGATCCTGGCCGATATCTTTGCACGCAAGTGTATTACTACGAGTACTGTAAAACTACTCAAACAGAGATTTGGTTGAGTAAATGCTTTTGCATACGACTTTTTGGTAAACTAACAATTCAAAGAACTGAATAAATAATACGATTCGCGGAACAACATCACGTAGATGTTATTATCTTGTCTGGAGAGGCTCCAAGCATCTCCGAGCCAGGAGTCCCGACTTAAGAGCAACCTGGTTCACCCCCAACTTCAATTTAAAGTGTGACTTATTTCAGTGAAGTATGGTTTGGATGCCGTTGAACTTCGGTTGGTGGAGGTTGTTGGTATATTACTGCGTAAAATAACAAAGATAAGCTTTCTACAAAATTGCTTTATAAAGTGAATATGTAATTTTGACATAGTTTTCATTGGGCTCTACTAGAAGAATAGCGCTAAACATTGAGTAGGTACATTCTGTCCTTTACTGTTCCGTGCACAAAACAGAGTGAAACCTTCGATATGTTCTTAAAGTAAAGTGTAGTTCGTAAAGTGAGAGTGGAACATTTAAAAGTCTATTATATTTGGTTCTGTGGCATCGCCAGCCCCTTTCCGAATATTCAGGGAGTCGGGGAATGAGACGATCGACTCACAATAACCAGCTGATAAACATAACTGGATGCCGCAAGATATCTCGTCAAATGCATCTTTTGAATATTGAGTTTTGATAATACGTTTTACGTTTCACGTAATATACTTATAGTAGAAGGCGTTCGACGTCCCAGTTGCCTAGAAAAGGCTTGCCCGTATTCACTAGCTTGATTCTGCTAAAATTCTTGTGAAATGAGGTGTGCAGCCCCGTCCTACAGCACAAAATATGTTAAAATAAATACAGTACTAGTCCTCCAACACTTGACTAGCCTATTTTAATGACCAATTTGGCTCTGAAAAGGGTCTTGTGACCGATGATGATAGATCGGGTACTCACAAATGTTGCTACAAAAAATACCTAGAGACTAAGTCGAGGGCTGTAGATGGACGACTCACAGCCCTCGCAGCTAGCACAAGCTAAGAAACGAGTGAGTTTCATAAAAAAAAAATTAATCAGTTTTATTTTTAGCATTTACCTGCAGGCCCTTTAAAAAATCCCACTTCAGTATTAGGCACGGTAGTCATGCAGTGCACATGGTGATTTTATAAAGCCGATGTTGATACTCACTGCAGTCAGCCTCGTCCGTTCCGTCGACGCAGTCCACGTGCATGTCGCAGCGGTGGTGTGGTGGGATGCAGTATGTCTTGTTCCACACGTACTGGCCGCAGGTCAGCTGCCCGGCTTCGCATTCAGGGGGTGCTGGAGACAAACAAACACGTTAGTACTCAATAGGAATCTTTTTTAGAAAAATCACAAGAATCTTAAAAACGTTTTACTTATTGCAGGCGCTAGTTTCTTACGAGTCAAACTCAAGCCTAAAAGGACATGCACTATTTCGAAAAGTTACGTATATCTATAACTTTATATATATTACGAGTACGATACGAGCAACATTCAGAAATGATAATAGATATTAGATTTTCTAGATTCACCCCAAAGTAATTTTGATGTGTTATTTTATTTCGGACTCGGCCAAAAGAAGAATCCCCTGGATCCTTATTGTGTTGGAGAGAGTCCAAGAACACAGCAAATAGGTTACGTAGCCGAGTTTAATTCGAACATTACATAGTTACGTTGGAATGTGAAGCGAAACTTGTGAGTCGACTACAATGGTACAGCATCGTCTGCCGAAGACGTCGCCAACTTTTCATCAGAAAAAGGCAAAGTTTCGATCAGAAAGATGCTCGATCGACGGAAAGGTGGTCCGATTGTTATTACACAAGTTCCTGAAATCCTGAATTATTGGATTTCCGCTGTCAGCTCGATAACACGGGTCGGAGTTTGTCTAACTTTCTATTATTTTCATTTTGAACGTAATCATATTTCACGTTCAAGCCTAGACTTCCTTTTAATAAGTTTGTGTTTTGTTTGTTGTGTTTGCAAACTTAATGATTCGGAAAAGTTTTCTATGAATAGTAAAGTGTTTTTGAAGAAAACACCACCCCGTTTCAAACATGAATAATAAAATACCTTAAATAATTTTGGGGATATATTCAAAGTTTTTCCAAGATATACTATCTTTGAAAAACCTGAAAAAAACAGTGAAATATTTTGAATCCCGAGTCGCGTTGGACTGAGTCCCTCGAGTCCAATAAACACTTACAAACACACAAACAGTTCATGCATAAACCATTACAATACAATCGCTTAGAGGTAAGCAGTTCCCTCTGTAATCAATCAGCTTCTCTGAGACGCCACCGTACAGTTTAAATAGTAACGCAACTTTAAATTACCTACTAGAATAACAAATCATGGTAGCTATAGCCATAAAACCTATTTGATAAATTGTAACATACTGGCGCTAAGCTTATTAGAAACACTATGACGATGTCAACACTTATGCAATTTACTAACAACTTTAATAGATTAATAGAAAACTGGCACATAGAATCACCTAGTATATATAAGATGATTCTAGATGATTTTTTGTTATTACTGAATAAAAGATCTTTAATTTTGAGCAATCCATGGCCTCGTCGCCATATTCATTTTCCCGTTTCATATTCAAACCACGTAAACTATTTATGCAGATGAGGTACTAGAATAGATTTTACTATGTGTGAATGAAGGGTCCTTTAACAGGTGAGGGTGTGAAACCGTCTATGGGAATTGAATGGAGTAGTATGGCTCGGAGTTGGGCTTGTCACGGCTTTGTTAGGAATTGATTTAGGACCTCTTGCTCTTCCTAGTGATGAAGTTTCAGCGCTGGCTGCGTGGGAGAACATTCCCTTATGTCATTGTCTATGTACAGTAGGTATAGTATACTGACGTCTAATAGTGTAGCTAATAATAGGTTTAACTGTGTGTGTACTGCCCACGTATGCCAATCTTTTGCTGTAAAGTTATATTTCACTGCCCAGTGTAATTTCTTCAGGTCACGTGATCGTGAAAAAGAATGATCACGTGGTACAATTTTGTACCACGTGATCATTCTTTTTAGACACTTGACAGCAAAATATGCGCGAAAACACATCAAATGACGTCATAATGTCACTATTTAGTCACAGAATAACTACGAGTTAGTATGAACTGACCATGATTTCAAACTTTGCAGTTCAACTTTGATTGGCATACCCCTGCAGAACTTGTATGCATGCTTCGGTAGCTGTACTTAATTTTAAAAGATGATGACGTTAAAAAAATGTAAATAAAACTCTTACATATTTATAAACATTTTATTGGATATCCCCAAAAAAATATGTTTTTTGTTACACGAAAATATTTTGCCTAAAATAACGTACAGCCGGCGGGTACATACACACAAAGGTGTTCACGCCCGCCCGCCCAAATAGTTTGATTGAGGGCGGGATGAAGTAATAACTGTGTGATTGGGACTGTTTGCGCTTCCCTGATTTGAAATTAGCGGCATGTCACTGATCCGCGACTTGTGGATGGAAGCAGCCAATCACGGCGCTGGTGTCATGGCGCCGCATACAAAGTGGCGCCACCTCGCGATGACATTGCACACAAAAAGGAAGATGGCGATTCTTTACGGTTACCGGCGGCGGTGAAAATTACAACCTCGGTGTGCGTTCTATAAAATTACGAAATAAAGGCAGCTCCTTTTCGGTTTGGGTTCGAATCCATCGGCGGTCATCCAATTCAGTGCACTGGACATTACTGGACAATTTTTCGGAACCGGCCTCTACGGCACGCAGAAGTCTGCAGTCAAGGTAAGTGACGTGTCCTGATTTCATTTTGTGGGGCGCAAACCTTCCAGAACTGGGGTCTTTAAAGTTTCCATGTTCTCGCGAACATTTCTCCTTCGAACCGGATATATTTTCAGTTAATTTACAGTCCATTTTGCGTATTTTTGGGTCTTTAACCGTTAAAGTTTTGTCGGGAGGTTATAACTACCTACGCGGTTACTTGGGTTTATTTCGGTTATTTTACTATATTTCGGATCAGTATTCATTTCAGTTTATATAATCTACTTTTGGTGATCAGTTTGAGAATAAATCATAATCATGTCGGTTATAAAAGGTTACGAAAGTAAGTTTAAAATTAGAAACGATTGGCTTGTTCATTCATTAGAAATGGCGGAAGGTAAAAGTAAATCGGCCAGCATCATGGCTGCTCGACTTCAAAAATTAAATAGGTATTTCGATTCGCTAACAGAAGCATACGAAGGCATTTTGAATGCATGTGCAACGGATGATTCGGGTTTAGAAGTCGTTACAAGGTATGATGAGTTGTACACGGAAGCTACCTTGATTTACAACAAGTTAGAAGCGATTTCGGCGGGATTTCCTAGTACAGCGGGTACATTTATGCCAACGGACAGCGCTCCCACGGCTCGGCTACCACGTATTAATTTGACTACGTTTGACGGAGATGTATTCTCGTGGAGTAGCTTTATTAGCTTGTTTAACTCGCTCGTACTTAGTAGGAAGGATATTTCAAAAACGGAAAAATTCCACTACTTGTTTTCCAACGTTGAGAAGGAACCAAAGTCTTTGATAAAACATCTGCCGATGGTGGATGCTTCGTTGGATACGGCAATGGAACTTCTACGAAGTAGGTACGAGAATACTCGGCTGCTGGCGGATTCTCATATTTCGCGGATCTTGCATTTACCGGCTTTGAAACAAGCGTCAGGGCTTCGTGTAAAAATATTGAACCCGTTATTAGAATCTACACGGGCATTAAAGAATTTAGGTTTACCTACGGATGAATGGAGCTATTTGCTATTTCATATAAGCTTGTCTAAATTACCAGTAGATATAAAAACAAGATTCGAACAATTACACGGCGGGAATCGCAATAATTTGCCCACTTTCGAACAGCTGACGGAGTTCATAAACAATGAATGTAGGTTATTAGATACTGCATCGGAACCGGTTTCTTATTCTGAAACGGAGCGCCCGCGCAGAGGCGATCGCACAGTTCACGTCGGGAAGTTAGCGCGTAATGACAATAACGTTAACTGTTGCGCCTACTGTGACGTGCCGGGTCACAGGATGTATGATTGTTATAAGTTTAGGAACTTAGATAAAACGGATCGGAAAAATGCAGTGCAAACGAGAGGTTTGTGTTTTAAATGTTTTGGTTTTCATTCGGCGGCGGAATGTACCCGTTCGGTTCAGTGCGCTCAGTGCGGACACCCGGGTCATGATAGCTTGATTTGTCTTAGTGGTATTAGTTACCCGCGTCCGATCAGCGGTGGTCAAATGCAGGGCGCGCGGAACTCATATAATGATCTATCGCGGGATAGATGGAACGGTTCGGGGGGAATGGGTGACCGTGGATTTGTCAGGACCCAAGGGTTCCGCGCGGGCGGTCCCATCCCATATGTACGTCAGTCGGAGCTGACACGTTATTCGGGGCCAGCAGCGCCAGCGGCGGCGCAGCCTCGGTCGGGCTATCAGGTACATACCGAGAGCGGTGATGTGCGCAATGGTGGGAATCGAACCCGGGACGATCGCGACCGCGATCATGTAATGAATCGGAGGTGGTCGCCGCGAGGGCCGAGCCCTGCGGAGGCTCGCCGCTCGGAAGCATAGCAACTACAGATGACGTGTACCGCTTCACCACCCAGCTTACCGTACAACGTGATTTTACCTACGGCGATCATCGAAGTTCAAGCGTCAACCGGTGAGTTTTTACAGGCGCTTGCATTGTTAGATACGGGAGCGGAGGTTAGTGTTGTACGTAGTGACCTAGTTACGGCACTACGGTTAAAGCGGTTTAACTCACTCATACGGTTAACTGGGGTAGGTGGTACACCCACGGGGGATTGTACGCACATAGTTAGGGTTAACTTTAGGCCATTGCGGACAGGGAACCCCTTGTTATCGGTTACGGCGGCATTATTAAAAAATCCCACCGCATATTTAGCACGGAAAATGGGTATTTCGGTACAAAAATTAAAATTAAAATTTAATTCGGATAATGGCAGTAATGAGGGTCCAGTAGATTTAATTTTAGGTTCAGACATTCTCGGTCAAGTACTGAACCAGGCTGTTGAGTTAGAGATCAATGGTCCGTACGCGTTAAACACGATCTTTGATCATGTGATGTTTGGGCCTACGGAACCCGCGCAAGAGTTGACTGCAACCTCTTCACCGGTTACTAGAACGGGTCTAGTTTCAGGCGTCACCTTGTCCGATCAGGTCGAACGGTTTTGGCGGTCGGAGGAACCTCCTGGACGGCCAGTGAAGGATCCATCGGATATATTATGTGAAAAATTATTTAGTACCACTGTGACGCGCGGTCCAGATGGTAAGTATACGGTACGGTTACCTTTAATACCTAACCATCAGTTAGGCGATACAAGTCAAACGGCTTTGCGTAGGTTCTTAGCAATAGAACGCAGGATGGAGCGGCAGCCTGAATATAGGGCTAAGTATGTAGAATTTATGTCGGAATATATTAATCTCGGTCACATGCGTTTATCTAACTTTAATCCTCATTCTAATGAGCAGCATTATATTTTGTCACACCATGGGGTGTTTAAAAAATCGGGGGACACAAATAAAATACGCGTTGTATTTGACGGCAGCGTGCGGTCTAGTAACGGAGTGTCGTTAAATGATTGTTTATTTTCGGGTGAACGGTTACAAAATGATATAACGGATATCATTATTAATTTTCGGTTACCTCTGGTGGTTTTTACCACAGACGTAAAAATGATGTTCAGGCAAACGTGGGTTAATTCTCTGGATAGGAAATATCAACTTATTTATTGGAGAGCGTCTAAATCGGACCCTATTCAGCTTTATGAGCTTACGACAAATACCTACGGCTTAAAATCTAGTCCTTTTATCGCAATACGCTGTCTTCATCAATTAGCGGATGATGAACGACACAGGTACCCTAAGGCGGCTAGGTTGCTTGTAAAAAACTCGTATGTTGATGATCTGAATGGGGGAGGGGATACGTTGCAAGAGGCTACGGATTTACGGAACGAGTTAACGTCTCTCATGAATTCGGCGGGTTACGAGTTACGGAAGTGGTCGTCTAATGACTCGCGCTTGCTGAGCGGTTTGCCACCGGATCATTTAGAGACCCCTCGGATCTTTGATGAACCCTCTGATGACGTCACTGGGTTCGTAAAAATTTTAGGTATTCAATGGAACCCGAAGTTGGATAATTTTACGTATAGACTTGAACTGCCTCGGGAAGATAATGTTACGCGAAGAATTATCTTATCTACAGTCGCTCGATTATTTGACCCACTCGGATGGGTCTGCCCAGTTGTTTTTCGGATGAAACTTTTATTGCAATCGTTGTTAGGCAGCGTTGATGACTCACGCAAAATCGAATGGGACGCACCTGCATCCCCGGACATCGTGCGTCAATGGTTAGAGATTACGTCAGATCTACCTAACCTACAACGGCTATCTATTCCTCGGTGTCTGAAAATTGATAAAAACGCTCGGCACACACTGCACGGTTTTTGTGACGGTTCTTCGTTAGGTTTTGCGGCGGTGGTTTATGTACGTACAGAGCACGCTAACGGTTCGATTCTTGTTCGTTTATTGATTGCTAAAACTCGTGTAGCACCACTCAAGTCAAATCGAACAATTCCTAAGTTGGAGTTAAGCGGAGCGACGTTACTAACTACGTTGCTAAACCATGTCTATTCGTCGGCGGACATGGTATTTGATGAAGTCACGGGTTGGTGTGATAGCACTATTGTGTTGGCATGGCTTCGGACGCCACCACACAAGCTTCAAGTTTTTGAAGGTAATAGGGTAGCTCAAATTACTTCGTCCCAGGTAGCTATTCACTGGAGACACATACCGGGATCCATGAATAGTGCGGACGTAGCGTCGCGCGGTGCGACCGCGGCGGACTTGCTCGCTGATAAGAGCTGGTGGGAGCCACAGTGGCTGTGTGCGCCGCCAGATCAGTGGCCACAGAATTGTACAGACCTACCTACGGAGCCATTGCCGGGGCTAAAGGTTAAGTCTGTGCATATCGGAAATACGGATTCGGAATTTGATTTGTTTGAAAAATATAGTTCTTTTGAAAAATTAGTTAACGTCACGGCTTACATTTTACGGTTCGGTAATAAAATCAATAGGGGTGAATATAGCGGTATTAATATTTCGGTTTCGGAACGGCGCAATGCCATATCACATTTAATTCGGTTGGTACAAGAACGATATTTTCATGAAGAAATTTTAGCTTTACGGTCGGACATTCCTATTAAAAATTCGTTACGGAGATTAAATTTATTTATAGATAAAGATAACATAATAAGAGTCGGCGGTCGGATAGATGCGGCAAACTTACCTTACGATGCTAGGCATCAAATATTGTTACCGGGCAAGTGTACTTTCACGGAATTATTAGTCACTTATTATCATCGGAATTATTGTCATTGCGGAGCTAACACACTTGCGGCTATTTTATCTCGGTTTTATTGGATTATTTCGGTTCGGCGGATCACTCGGTTTATTACTTTTCGGTGCATACCTTGTTATAGGACTAAGACGCGTCCTACTCAGCCTTTTATGGCAGACTTACCGGCGGATAGAATTCAACAATCACGCCCGTTCATGGGTGTCGGTACGGATTTCGCGGGACCGTTTTTCATAAAAACGAGTACCCTTCGAAATGCTAAAATTCAAAAATGTTATTTATGCGTTTTTGTATGTTTAAGTTCTAAGGCGGTTCACTTAGAGATTGTTTCGGATTTAACAGTAGAAGCCTTCGTGGCTGCGCTTACACGGTTTGTGTCCCGACGGGGCTTACCGTCATTGATACGGTCGGATTGCGGTACCAACTTTACGGGAACGGACAGACATCTCAAGGAGATGTACATATTCCTTCGTGACAATCACTCGGACATTGAACGTCATCTCGGTCGGCAAGAAATCACCTGGCTTTTCAATGCTCCATCTAGCCCAAACCACGGTGGGTTATTTGAAGCTGCGGTTAAATCGGCTAAAACTCATGCACGACGAGTGATAGGTGAAACTCGATTGACGTTTGAGGAACTCACGACGTTTTTCACCAAGGTGGAAGCAGTCATGAATTCTCGGCCTCTGTGCCCGCTCAGCTCGGATCCCGCTGACTTCGAGGTTTTAACACCGGGTCACTTTTTAATCGGTCAAGCTTTAGTAGCGCTTCCGGAATATCCGTTCACGGAAATCAAAATGCCTCGGTTGTCTCGGTTTCAGCAAATTCAAAAGTTGTCGCAACATTTCTGGTCACGTTGGAATACGGAATATTTACATACTTTACAGCAACGGTTTAAATGGACTTCTCATACTGATCCACCAAAGTTAGATGATTTAGTTTTGATTAAGGAGGACAATCAGCCGCCTTCTCATTGGAAACGGGGTCGGTTAGTAAAATTATTACCGGGTAAAAACGGGGTTGTTCGGATAGCTGAGGTTAAGACTCAGTCTGGGGTCCTTTTGAGGCCCATATCTAAATTGTGTAGGTTACCTATCGGAAATTAGGAACCAAGGGGACCTTGGTTCGGGGGGAAGATGTTTGCGCTTCCCTGATTTGAAATTAGCGGCATGTCACTGATCCGCGACTTGTGGATGGAAGCAGCCAATCACGGCGCTGGTGTCATGGCGCCGCATACAAAGTGGCGCCACCTCGCGATGACATTGCACACAAAAAGGAAGATGGCGATTCTTTACGGTTACCGGCGGCGGTGAAAATTACAACCTCGGTGTGCGTTCTATAAAATTACGAAATAAAGGCAGCTCCTTTTCGGTTTGGGTTCGAATCCATCGGCGGTCATCCAATTCAGTGCACTGGACATTACTGGACAATTTTTCGGAACCGGCCTCTACGGCACGCAGAAGTCTGCAGTCAAGGTAAGTGACGTGTCCTGATTTCATTTTGTGGGGCGCAAACCTTCCAGAACTGGGGTCTTTAAAGTTTCCATGTTCTCGCGAACAGGGACCGAGCCTGTGTTGTGTACCTATTGCGGGGAATTTAGAGTAGGTACTTATTAGGAAAGAAAGAAAGAGTTTTTTCTATTCTACCACTGCCAAAACGAATTCGGAAAACCCCCATGAACGCAAATTGTAGAAATTAAACATTTTGGACGATAGCGTCACAGTCTGATATTTTGGTATCAATAGAAACTATGAAACTGAAGCTAGTAGAACAATACATAAAGCCCAACGCACACACCCCGCCATGCGCCGGGTGACGGGGCTGCCACTCAAAAGTTTAAAGATAGATATCACGGAATGTTTTGTATTCTACATGATTGTATCTATACCTCGCGAGGCTACTTTATTTTTTTAATAAAACTGATAGAATTCTACCAAGCAGTATGATGTATGATGATAACAGAGTAACTAGGTCTTGACCTCCCGCTAGGATCCATGTCTCGTGGGTATCGAAATTTTAGATTGACAGAAGTCGTCCAATCATGGTTTTTTTTTAGAATATGAACCAATAGCTATTTCTAAATCATTTTAACTATTAAGATGAGGTATAAGAATGACAATATTTTGTGTGAATCAGTTTTTTGTAATCTGACACTGTAGAGCGAACTGGTTAATATTGATATCCAAGCAGCTCCATTTCCAGCTTTTGGCCATTGCACCCCATCGGGAAATCTAGAGTCAGACAGAAAATTGTAGCGTCATTTCTTACACGTCGCAGCAGATCTAAGGCTGCCCACTCGGTCTGGGGCTTACACCAAATAGAATCGATTGCAAAAACCCCAGCGGGGTTCACGAGAAAATGATCATATATCAGACTATACTCAGAATAGGACCGACGACATTGTGAAGATCGCGGAAAGCTGGTAGATAGAGAAGGTTAACTTATGCTGAAAATACTCAAATACAAGCTACATTGCCGCGTCAGAACGGCCGCCGCCGGCGTGATACATAATGTTCGCGCGATCACGTTTAAATCGCGGCCATTAATTCGCGTCACGGATGCTGTTTAACAGTCGAATTATTTGTAAAATCATTTGTTCTGGATCTCCACCGTGATCGGATCAGAGACTCATCGCCGTAGAAGAGTTTTTCAGAAACGATTCCCATTTATTAGGCTACGTACACACTAGATGGCTACCTAGCGGCCATGTGCCACGGATCAGTGGGTGTGTGTGTGTGTGTGTAGTGTAGTCACATGTGAGCATGGTGTGATATTGAAGGTTAGGGCGAGGATGAGTCCGCTCCGTTTGCAGTCTGTACTCTGTACTAAGCCGTAATTGGAAAATGCTTTGACAACAGATTTTAGTAGTATCAAATAACTAATGCGTCGATGTGGTCCGAGGCGAGGCGTTAAGTGGGGCCCAAATACCTATTTGTTTGCAGCTGGTCTAATTGCAGACGTATCTATTCAACTACCTACTGCTCATACTGCTAAATGTTTTGCTTGGACATGCCACAGACTACCCTTGGACGTCATCAATATTGTGATGAAATGAAATAGCTTTATTTTGCGTGAGATGCGTGTTAGATTCCTTGTGATGTGGGATCATGCTGCGCTGCGCTTTCTGGCGCATGGTGTAGCCGTTAGTTTACTTACCACAGCGTGAGCTGTTCTTAATCTGAGTTATTTTAACGTCTATAAGCGTGAGTCCCTTATACGACCCAATAATTATTAGGGTCGATCCGGTAACGCTCGGATTGAATCCGATTGTCGTGTGAATCTGCCTAATCGACTTATGTGAATAATCCGATCCAAAAGTTTTGAGGATTGAGAAAGCATTAGCACGATTATGGATTTCAGTGTCGCCCCCTACCTCACTAACTGCCATTTGTATTTGATGGCGCATAAAGTTATTTAATTACTTTTTTAAAACTACATTTTCATAGATTTTTGTACATTTTGCTACGAAGAGCAAAAAAATTACATCTAGCTACACTAAATTCAGAATTTATTGTATGTGTATTTAGAAAATTAAAATAATCCGACTATGTATAGCATGTGTAGATACAGTCGGGTCAATGACCTCCGCGATACCCCGCAATGTCCCGGGAGAGATGAGCGACAGCCACTAATATGGATACGTGCCTGACCGCTACGTGCTACGCCGTAGCACGTGCTACGACGTAGCGCTACGTTTGACAGGTGATCAATTTAGGAAGTGGTTTAAAATGGTCGAGGTGAAGTATGTTGGATTGCTATTTTTATCGGTCGTATCACGTGCGGGTATAAATAAGGTTTTTGGCAGTTTCATTACGACGAATGTGGTGTTGCTTTGACAGAGGAACATTACTCCTTTACTCTTATCAAAAAATATTATATTAACTGAATAATTCATTGTTTTATGAGACTGACTTATATCAGTCAATTATCAGTAACGGTTTTGTATAAAACCTTAAACATGAATAAGGGTACTGGATGTTACCTTTAATCAAACCAATTTTTAATTTATTTAAAGGAATTTTTAGCTATGCGAAGTCAACGGTATTTTTATGACAGTGAGTTGGTATGAGTAAATTAATTTGCAGACTAACTTCTGTGCTATATCTGTGTGTATGTCAAACCTCAGAATATAATCCGTGTGCCAAACGTATGGATGCGGGTAAGTGGAACCAATAACGTCCTCCTAATCGCGTTCGACCGCGGCGAACCCTTTGCCCACTCTGTTCCTATCATGTCCCTAAGACTGGCTAATCCGAATTAGGTTTGAACCACTCCATCGCCCGACGAACAGTAAATAATGTTCATTCGATTAACGTTCGGGATACTCGTAACCAGAAGAAGGCAGGAAGAAGAAGGTACTCACGGCAGTTCTGGAACTCGTCCTCGCCCTTGTCGCAGTCCCGCTGGTAGTTGCAGACCCACAGCGCCGGGATGCACTTGCCCTCGGGGCAGCGGAACATGCCGCTCGGGCATATCGTGTCGCCTGCAACAAACAAACAAACAAACACTCAGCAAAAACTACAGTTTAAGCACGATAAGTCGAGACTCAACCATTGATTTTTTGACACAGAGAAATGGACATGCCCCTTAGCAACTACATAGAACCAACGATATATTTTTATAAATAGAAATAGACCCGTTATGTACTGTACAGCACTATTGCACCAAAAACATGACACAAAAATGCTTCAAAGTATGAACAGAAGAGGAACTTAACCTAATCGAATTTTTTTTTGAGAATTAGTGCTTCCGTCTAAGACATTCCGTGTTGTATCGCAGCCGGTCCATCACTCTGAGACGTACATTGCATGTGTTCAGTCTTATGAGTACTGTATCTGCACCAATCCCTTCAAACCGGAACATAGCAATGCGAGCATCACTGCTTGGCGGTACAAATAGGTAAAGTGGTACTCGAACTCTTTGAGAGTACTATCAGCAAAATTTCCGCCTTACCACTTTTGAAACTGTTTCGCTTGCAAGCAGTTAGCTACCTGACCCCGCCTTTATCTTTTGTCTTCTTATTATTTTGACCAACCAGAGATCTAAACATCTATTTATTTTTATGACGGTACATTGTTTTCATAACTTTTACACCCGAAATAATTTGCTTCTATTGGTATTCCAAAATTAACGGCTAGTCGTTTTACAGAAAATGCACCCTTAAGATGGTAAGGTATAACTTTTGCTGATGGTACATATTTGTACTAGTTACTCATTATCTCGTCGCCTACTTCCCAACAACACACGTTTTTCGGTCGACTGCCAAGTATAAGTAGAGAGTAGTGATTACTGCAGCACCCTCGTCAAGTCGAGGGCTGCCATCGGCACGTACTGATTACTAGCTTCACTGATCTGTTCACAATCAACTGTCCAGGTAAGATGGCCAAAGGTTAGGAAATACAAAAACAATATTCTCTATATTAGTATAGAATATAGATGTTTATGTTCAAAACAGCGATAATTCAAGTTATGAGCACGCTATGTCTGCTATGGAATAAATGGCCGACCCCAAAATGATTAGAAGTTGGTATAAAGATACATTGATAGACTTTTGTTACACATGGGGTGTCAAGCGCGATTAGAACTCTAAATTATTTCGGGTGTTTTCTCGTGGTCCTATTACTTTATCCTATTGATGGGACCACGAGTGACATTATTTATTGTGGTCCTTCTAGTGTAATTAGCTTGAGATAAGACCTCTTATTAGTTGATGGTTTAGTCATAAGTGGAATACAAGTTAAAGAATAACTAAAAAGCGGTCATCCTATCCTATCCTATCCTACTAATATTATAAATGCGAATGTTTAGATGTTTGGATGTTTGTGTTTCAATCACGTCAAAACCACTGAACCGACTTGGATGAAACTTGGCATATATATAGTTCGCTACCTAGATTGACATATAGGCTACTTTTTATCCCGAATAATTAACAGGATCTACAAGATAAAATGAACGAAAAGGATAAGCAGCGCCAATTGGCAAGAGGATTTCATTGTCATGTCATGTCACGTCAGTTTGACAGGGCGTAGTACTACCTCTTTGGTCTAACGACTAGCCTTTGACATTCCAGTGCGAGTTCGGTGTAATGAGGTGTAATGTCAAGTTTCTCAAAGAAGTATCCGCTAGGTACACGCACAGATAATATAATGTACACGGAAACTGTAGACGCGTACGAAGTCGCGGGTAACTGCTAGTTCTTAAATAAATTCTAATCTGATTTCACATTGACCAACTTTACGATTGTCTTGTGTCGTCCAATGTGAATGCGCATTTCCCAGTAATATTCGAGAATGTTCCGTTTAACTTCTGTTTATCACTTTACTTGCTAAAGTTACCTTCATAACATCCAAAAGTTGCGAAATAAATTAGTGAAAAGTTGTTGACGCGTTCAATTTAATATTTATTCGAAACATTAATTTGATTAACTGGACGAGTTGCTTTTAATGGATTTAACATCGCGAATTCGCCAATTTACACGTAAATAATTAGCAGGAAATAGTCGACAAATAATAACTAATTTCCAGTGACGGTATTGAAGTCTTGAAACTTGTCACACAATGGTTGTATTATAAACGCAGCTATGTACCCTGCATTAGGGATTGTCACTAGCGTTGTCATTATTATTATTATTTTAGCAATCGAATAATTATTTGAACTAAACTCATATCTCCGCTGCATAAAGCGACCCCAAGAGATGTCTGTTATCTACGTTACTAATAGACCCAAAGTGAATTCGGAATAGTGTGGTTTCCTTCGAATTGAAACTCTTGTCAAAGCCAAACACAAAACAGTGTAATTATTCTGTTACGTCACTATATTGGTTGGTGTAAGTACTGAAGCTAACCGCAGCATTATACTTCGCTTCGATTAGCTTTGCTTGCTTTTTTGATTGGATTAATTAATCAATTAGTGGGCCCATCACCTGGAACTAACGTATATTTACCAACGCTCTTCGAATATTACCCAAATTCAACATAATTTATATTCGCTCTGTAATTCCATTGAATAGTCTTGCTACACTTAACTCGTATTCGGATAAAGAACTTATATATATGTTAATTAAAGCATATATTTGAGTGGACTTTCTCATACAAATTTGTCAAAAAATCTACTAAGTACTTCCAGATCCAGATCAGTATTTGAGCCAAAGATTATATCATTGGTTTAAGCAGTAATTGCGAATATGTACTGACAAACAATGCGAGCATTAAAAATTGTCTTAATTTTTTCCTATCAAATTGTAGGTATCTAAGTCAATACGCTGTTACTCAATAAATTCAAGAGAAGAATTCTTTGAGAAGTTTAAACGAAGTGAATCCATGCGTTAGTTGCATTAAGCAGGGCGAGTAGGAAGGCACACCTTTAAAATTGTCAAAGAGCTAGTTAGGTACCGTATATAAAGTTGACGTTTCTCAAGATCCGAAGCAAATTGCAGGAGATCGTCTTCCGAGCTAACTGGCTGAGCTAACAGACCCGCGTCAACTGAGCTAACTATAATGTAGCCGGTACCCGCGCTAACCACGGATTATCATAGAATTTATTTTAATAATCTTTTATTTTTAAGGTCAAAGTAAATTTTTTTGAATCATTTGAATCGAGGCGAGGCTCACACTTGATAAGTGCAATGTCTATCCCCAACAGTGGTTCAAGTTACTCTGCGGATGATGATGATGCTGGCATAATAAATGTTTGTTTACGTTTAGAAGACTTCAAAAGAAGATGTTATTGTTCGTGAAACATTCGATTACCGTCAGCCAGCGAGATGTAATTACGGTACTTTGAGACTCGACAGTTATTTTAATAGCATTTTGACTCAACACTGATTATATTAACTGAATATTTCACACTTTCAACGGTTTATTGGGCGTGATGCTTTAAGTAGAATTTTACTTCTTGCAATAGACTTTTGAAATGAAAATACATATTATAGCTACATTTGGTCGACGAACACACAATCATAAAACACTACAAAAAGAAAAGATATATAAAAACTGTAAGTCGAAATACCTAAGCATAATTCAACAGTCGTAGACAGCCTACATCACTCGTACTAGGTGGGTAGTGTTTTTAGCAAATTCAGGATTATTTCAAAATTCCTTATCATCTAAGCTAATCTACGGATTGCTAAATGTGTTATCGGCCAATGCATAACACGATACCTATTAGAAATATTTTCTATGTTCACCCATTGACTTTTTCATACCTATCTCACTCAACAGAAAGAGAGAGAGAGAGGCTGCAACTATACTTTATACCCGGTGTGCTGGCAGCCAGACGCTTAATAAACTTCATAAAAAAGAAGTAAAAATAACTAAAACAACATACCTTAGTCAAAGTACTTGTAGCTCATGGCTTTCGGTCGCCTAGTGCGCGTGTAAACTAAAGCGACATTGCAATAAAAGCGCAGAGCACAACAAAGCTGGCTTTAATAAGAGCCTGCAACACGAGTAAAGCTGGTTACAGTAGCATCGGTACAGCTTGTTTGTGAGCGCAGGTTTATGTGCTATTAGAGCTGTTGGGCGTTAGCACAAGTACCGACACGATTAGTCGCACCAACTATATCGGTGTCGACGACATGCTGAGGCGAGGGGTAATGTTCAACAACCTTCTCGTTCGCACGTTTCAACATTTTTGATGATACAAACTTTTAAAATGTCATCGACATGGCTATTACCCGTACTATTTAGTATAAACGCTTTCACATCATGTCGTCGCCGACACAAATATATGATGTGACTCTCCGACAATATCGTGTAGGTGTCGTGTCGGACGCAATGTATAAGTAGCCATTGGCAAAGGTAATGCTATTAAAATCGACGTAAAACAAGAGATATCGTTGGAAATGTATTGAAAGACTTGGTAACACGCATACATGGCAAAAGTACGTTTTTGTGACAATTAGGAAAGGCAACGTTCAGAGCAGTCACGAAATGGGTGGGTGGCCGCTAGTAATATTTGCAATGAAGTTTGAACGCGCTTCAGTTAAGTAAATGTTGCTAACATCGTAAAAACGAAATAGATAAAACGAATATTCAAAACAGAAATCATTGTCAACGGCTTTACAAAGTCAATTATTGCTAGTAGGTAATCAGACTGCACGCAAACAAATCATCACAACTATTTTTAATGTGCTTTTAAAGTAAACTAAAACTATAAAAGTAAGCCTTTACGAATAGGGTGGACCCCGTAACCAATATATACGGTCGTAACTAGTGACGTTTGTTACATTGTGTCTAATAGCTTTGTAAGATGGGCGTTTAATAGCTCGGGGGACGCCAAGCCCATCCAACTTTATTGTTCTGTTAAAAATCACTTAAAAATAGCGCTGCTTATGTCAGTTCGTGTTAATTTAAAAGTGAATTGATTTATCATGAAAAAAGTCACGCCACACTTACGCCAAATGTTTAGGTACTTTTAACTATGATAAATTTTCCGGGAATGTCTGCGGGGATCTATTTTCTTTACATTATTATGAAACTATACTTTGTACACAAAGAGAAAATAAGAACTGCAAAGTGCTCTACAAAATCACCGTAGCGCGATGCTACGCATCCATTCTCCGACGCTACGCCGTAGACATGCCGTAGACCCGCTACGCGGCAAGATGAAGCCACGTATATATGAAGCATCTATAGTGCATTTGCTTTCAAAATAATCATCATCATGGGTGGCAGAGGCAGTCACCGTTACCGGTATTATTTTTATAACTATTTGATGCGAACCCTTTGCACATTAATTTTGTTCCAAAATAATTTAATCTATTTGTTTAAATACAGTTATTATACTGAAAGTGAGCAATTCTCACTTCCGCGTCAAGTAAAACTACCCTCATTTACCCGAAAGCCATCGACCCGTGCGGAAATAGCTTCTACCCCTCTGGGAATAAGGTCGAAACGATCCGGCGAGATTGAATGGTTCTCGTCAATCTGGTTCATTCGTTCATCGGTCTGTTGAATAAAAGATGGCGTCCGCGGAATGGAAATGAAACTATGGTAAATAGGCGAAGTTTCATCGGTAGAAATATTTACTTTTTGAGAGCTAGTTAAAATAGTTTGAAAATATTTTCACTGGTGTAGTTTACTTTCTACAATATATTTTTTCAAATAAAAAACTGAATAGACCCGTGATGCCAACTATTTGATTGACAATCTGCTTTTTAAATAAAATAACTAAAACTCCTAAAAAAATTAAATTTGTGTCATTCTGCCGAAATAAGGGCGCTATCTGTTGGTAACAAAGTGGTGTTTCAAATCAGTTTGATGTTTATTTTATAGAAAAGACTCGTGATGCCCGTAGTTTGAAACCAGCTTCTGATCCTGGGACCTCGTAATACAGATAAAAAGGCAGATTTTAGGGCTCCATAAACCTGCGTTTACAGGCGGGTTCTAATATTGCTGAGTGCTGTTTTGTTGGCACTTGGCGTCGGTTCATTCAGAGTTATATGGACCCTCGCCTGGAGGGCCAGGTGGTCTACTCAGCAAAACGATAAGCTAAGGTTTTTTATATTATTTAAGTTACACTACGCGGCGTGCAGCTATTATCTACGCGTCCACTCACAGAGCTTAAGATAGCCGAGCGATGTATTTCGAATATTACCGAGAAACCTATCTCGCTTTTAAAGTAGCTCGTTCAAAAAAGACTTTCGCGCACCGTTTTGCCGACACGCACAAGGATGATTATTTTGAGTAACTATAATGGTAACTAGACCCTAACGAGCCGGATTCTGTAACGAACATCCGTTAGTTAATATTTTAAGAAAGTGTAAGCAGTCGCTGTGATATTAACTAAGATAAAAAATATTCAAAAAAATTAATTTATTCACAAAGAAAATTATGACTAATAAAGTATTTACAATATTTATAATATGTACAAAATACACATGAAGCGGTTGAGCTATCTACACACCGTTGCAAACGATTTATAGATAGCTCAACTGATCCAAATCAGTACCAATCGGAAGCGTGCCCAAGACACTGGCTGCATTGCCGCGCTGAATAGCAATGCTGATTCGCTGGCCCAGATAATCACCAGCCCTCGGGTCACGCGTCGCTGCGACTAGACGCCCTGCAATAATTTTGAAGACCCGGAGGGCCTCGGTACCCCACGGACCCAGAGTCTCGACCCCAAGAGGTACAAATGTGTAGGCCCTGTCGAGACCCGCATACTTGCGCCTCTTGAGATCCTCGGCCGAATCTGCTGCCGCACCGGCCCTAGCGGATGTCCTAGACAGATGTGAAGGAGCAAGGGTGTCGACGCAAGTAGCGTCCCACACCAAAGGCCTTCCCAACTCCCAAGGAACAAGAGTCATACCGTCAGGCTGTTTACCATCGTCACGCAGCAGACCATTCGGCTCGAGAATGGCTGGCACGTTCACGCTGGTAAAAGCCCGGCGGATGATATCGTTAAGGCTAGCGTGACGGGATATCCGACCGGCGGCCCTAGTGCACGATAATCCGTGGTGACCAAGCTGTTCGACAGCCGTACCGCACTGGCAATGATGAGGCGCACAGCACCGAGCACCCAACCGTAGACAGGTTGCAATACGGAACGTGACAGGATCCATTAGAGTACCAGTGTTATGAGAGGGAAGAGCTTGCAACCAAAATCCTGACTCTTTTTTAGAAACGGCTAGGAGACGGGCACGATCTGCGGAGCTTGAACACGTTTGTAACAGAGAGTTCCGTGTTAACTCGCACAGAGGCCCGTCCCATTGCCGTTGAGCCGAAAGTGATTTGGGGAGAGCAGAATCGGGGCAAGCTCTATGCCAAGCATTTCTAGCTTCGTCTTTGTACGAAATTTTGAGATCAATGCCAGTAAGAGCCAAAAGAGACGGATTTAGAATTTTTTCTACCAAAGAATTAGTGCTATAGACGGAAGACAAGAATGCTGGTAGGGCTACACTTGAAATTTTGCGAATACCTAAGCCTCCCAATTTGACAGGCAGGGAGGCCTGCGACCATGCCCTGTCATCCAAATAAATATTCAAAACCGATGACAAGGTAGTCTTTATTATGTTGTCTAAGCCTTCCACCAGCTCGCTGTGTTTCCACAGTTGACAACATCGTAAAGAGTATGTAAATTTAGGAACAAAAAGACAAAACTTGATAATAGTAAAAGCCATTAATTTTGAGTAATCTGTCTGAAGTTTTATTGAAATTTTGAATTTTTTCATCAACAAATGCCGGAATATTGAAATATTGAATACTAGCAGTTACCCGCGACTTCGTACGCGAGTACCGTTTCCGTGTACATTATTATTTGTGTATATTATCTGTGCGTGTACCGAGCGGATACTTCTTTAAGAAACTTGACATTACACCGAACCCGTACTCGAATGTCAAACGTTAGTCGTTAGACCAAAGAGGTAGTACTACGTCCTGTCAAACTGACGTGACATGACATGACATCATCAATCCCGTTCGTTCATTTTATCCTGTAGATCCTGATAATTATTCGGGATAAAAAGTAGCCTATGTGTCAATCCAGGTTACGAACTATACATATGCCAAGTTTCATCTAAGTTGGTTCAGTAGTTTCGACGTGATTGAAACACAAACATCTAAACTTTCGCATTTATAATATTAGTAGGATGATTATCTGACGGTACTATACTGCCATTCGTTTTACTTAAAATATGAATACAGAATTTAATAATCCCGGTACGGCGGCGATGGACCAAAGTTACTAATATTTGAAACATTGAGCCGACGCCGGCACAATGTGCACCGCCGTCGGTTGTTTGTGTCCGACACAACGGACACAGAACACAGAGATGTCCCGAATGTATTGTTCCTAGTCTCGCTCTGTCCACTTTGTCACAAAAGTTGTGTTTCAACAACGTCACCATTATTGCGATGGTGTTTTCTCAATCATATTTTTGTAACCATTTCTGACTGAAACTTCGAAGACAGCATGGTTCTTCAGTTGGTAATAGATAGATAAAAAGAGGGGTGTTATAGAATAGTTCTCACTTCCAAGGTTTACTTTAACCCTAATTAGTTCTGCCCGAGGTCGATTAGACCCCCTCTAGGGTAATTAGAGAGTTTCCAATGAAATCTTTACGCCTTGTGGTAATTAAGACTGGGATAATGGAAATTCAATATTTCTAGAACCCTGATTAAATGGGTTTAATCTAACAAATTCAAAACAGATGAAGCTGCAAAAAAATAGAGGTGTAAATGAACTAAAGTGAAGTGTTTACGAGTAGTTTTTGATCTGGTAGGTAGGTACCAAGGTAATCGCGAGTGTCCACGATTACCCACAATAATAAGTAAACCATGATAAGTAGGATACACTAAAGTAAAACGTATTATTATCACCTCATCCCATTTACTTTAGTGATCATTAAGTTTCATCCAAGTTAAGTTTAGTTAAGTTTGCGAGTAAGCTAGGAATAATAGCAAACAAGAAATAAAGTCTACTTTTAGCTTATTTTCTTTGTTCCGTCGGAGCGTTTCGGAGAACCGATGAAGTACACGCTTTTGGTATTATTTTGGATGATAAATGAGGACACGTTAAGATAAATACACAACGGAATGTCGCTAAGCACGAAACGTAGTCTCTCTGACGGACGATAATCAATAACATTCTACGTTTCTTTACATTTGACAGTGAAATAAATACAAAGAGAGCTTAGATTAGCAGATAAAGCATTACAGAATCATGTAAACGATAGGTATTCCAACCAAGCAATAAAATTGTTTATAACAGACAATGCACGGAACAAAGCGAAATACATGGAGATGACATCTTCATGTCATCTCTTGATATGCACGGTCTAGCTAGTCTGATCTTAAATTCAAACAAATACTTCCACCACCTGTGGATTCACCCGACGAAGAGGGGGCTGTAGGGGAGATGTATGTGGAGGGGGGGGGGAGGGAGGGGGGGGGGGGTTGTGACGTATGTCCTTCATTTATCACATCTGTGTGTTTTACTGCACGTGGGGAATATGACCTCATGCAACATATCTAGTTAATTATTTTACACATATTTACTCGAGGATTTCATCATAGTACCTACATTTGTTTCAACTTTTTAAATTCACTATACTTACTACACTATACTTACTATACTCCGATTGGTACTGATTTGGATCAGTTGAGCTATCTATAAATCGTTTGCAACGATGTGTAGATAGCTCAACTGCTTCATGTGTATTTTGTACATATTAAAAATATTGTAAATACTGTATTAGTCGTAATTTTCTTTGAATAAATATTCTATTTTCTTAGCTACATAATTTAACAATGAAGGTAAGAAATTAAAATTCTGATCAGAAACTGTAAACAGATACAAATTAAATTAAATAAAATAATTAAAATAATTAATTTAATTAAATAAATTAAATAAATTAAATAAATTAATTAAATTAATTAAATTTAATCTTGAAAAATCTTTCAGCGAAAATGGAAAAGAATAATCTGTTTTTGTTCAGCTGAGAAATCTGAATGTATATGTGCTATACCTAGCAATTACAGTCGTGATGTAAATCAATATTTTTCTAATACGCTCGCACAAAATAACTTGTATAGGAATCGAACCTGCCTCTTCACTGTACGAAGTCGCCGGCTGCGATAAACATAGGTCGTCTGATAAATCTGCTCCTATTTTTATGCAATCCAGTTAGTTATTTTAATCTGGCTTTAGTTATTAAAATAATTTTTAGAACAAATTCATAAGTTTTTTATGAGATAGCTTTGTTACTCTGTGTCCTGGCACGCGTCTCGTGCCGGAAGCTGCGGAAGGCGGGAAACGTGCCGGTTTCCTCCGACGCACTTCCGGTTTCAACTCACATCACACCCAGGGATGTTCCTGAACATGACTTTTAATGTAAATTTTTGGGTTCACGCATACTTATAAATAATTGAACACTTGAATATTTAAACAGCTAAGTAATTAAAGTTATGCAACGATTATAAGTAAAGCGGAATATTAATTGAATAACTTTTGTAAAATTTTAGTATTATGCAGTCATCATCAAGTTAAACATCGTTCCGGCGGCGTCACCATTTGGATGGGGGGCCGCTAGTCACATTCTCTTTTGAGCTGTACTTCGGACGACATTTTGCTTCCGACTTTAATACTTACATGCATGAAATTGAATAAAAATCAATCCATATTAACGGGGGTTCTTGCGTTATGATTGCGTTACGTTGAGAAACCGTAGTTTATGAAAGATCCGACAAAACAGATAAATACAATAAAATGTAAGCTAAGCCATCTATAGTTTTTAACCGCTGCTGGCGGCGGCGGCAACTTATGATTTCCTCGTTGGGAAACTTACGAACACGGTGATGAGCTGAGCGGGAAGCGATTACCGCATTACATATAACGAGGATTAGTGATTTAGCCGTAACTTATTTTTTCATACATTCCAAAGTTTTTACGAGTAGATTGATCTGATGAGTGTCACACCGACGAAACAAAATTAGCAATTTATTGATTAAACAGACTGGGACACGTGTTTTAGAATCACAACCGGCATGCACCCGAATCACTAAACGTGTTTAACAGCTAAATCGATTTAAATCTAACGTATTTGTATGACTTGACAACTCGCTAAATACTATTTAAGAGTTAAACGCGTTTAGCGATTCTGGTGCAAGCCGCCCTAAAAGTGACATTTTATAAGTAACGTTTACCCGCTACCACTTATCACCACGTCAGCACCACAACAAAGAGCGGTGAAGCAATCTCGTAGACAACAAAATAAATTGGCGCCCGCCTCGTGGGATTGTTTTTAAATTTCGTTACCCTGTGACTCTGTCCGGCTGTGGCACTGTAAATAGCACTCAAATATGAGCTTTATTGAGTTGAATTTAGGGGAGCAAATAATAATACAATACAAGGGTATTTTTCTCTTTGATAAAACGATAAATATAACTTTTTAGAGAGAAGTGAAACATATTGAAAGTTTGGTCCACTACTGGCCAATAAAATAGCGTTTTTATGAAAAGTGGGTAACTCACGTGACCGAGTTTCATCTTGGGTGACGACAGCCGACAAAGAAATGGTGCTTCTCAGTATTTTAGAAATGAATTTAAAAATACATCACGTATTAAAACGCTTGTGATTTACATTTTTCTTATATTTTGTCCGTGACAAAACGGAGAAACGTACGTTAGGGGTTAAATGTTGTATTTAAGGATCACTCAAAAGTGCTTTTATGTCAGTAGCTTTTCTTCATGCTCTTTTATAAAGGAGGTTGTGCTTGCTAGCTGGGACATGTTCTTAATAACTTAATGTCAATAAGGTAGACGTACAATTGCAACTAAAGATTAGATAATTGTGAAACGAATACTTTTTTTTATAAAAACGAAAAGATATCTACAACATTTTTTAATTATAGGGATTTTGAGACAAAAAGTCTCTAAACTTTCGACTCTAATGGGTTTTTTTCAATCTGTGACAGTCACCCGAATTCAACCAATGATGATCAAAAAAGCCCTTTTCATTAATCGACAAAGTGTGTCTCATCTATAAGATAAAAATCCAAACCCTAAAGAAGACCTACGATTTTTAATAAAATCGGAGTTGGATGAAGTTTTTCATTAAACTTTTGTAACTTTTTGAAAACCTAACGAATCGAAAATCAAATATTAGTTTAAAAACTGCGGAAATAATTGTAAATGAAATGAAGAAATGGGTCAAATAATACTTATTTAGGTGCAAAATTCGGTACTTAGTCTTACTTATGGTAAATGCAGATTTCAATGCGTGACAGATTCCAAACTCATCGACACCAGAATATTAACTAACGATGTTTATCTTCACAACGTAACATGAGGGTAAGTCTCTTAATAAAATCTAGTATAAAATATGATTGCTATTGTATATGATTGCTATTGTATATAAAATATGATTGTTCTTGTTTATCACAAGAGTCTCAATTGAGACTTTCATGGCATCCCAAAAAAATCTCAATTATATTTCTAAATACCACATTATATTAATTAAATTGTTTGAGTAACTTTGCAAATAATATAAAACAATGAAACAAAATCATGCAAATGTGATATATAAATTGAGGAAGTTGTTAATTTTTATTAGATGTTATAAATTAATTCTAGAATAGATTAATGTTAATTTGAGTAATTTTCCCAAAATAAAATTCGAAAAGTATTTTGGATTTGGGTTTTGTTATTTTAATTTAAAAATAATTTATACTAGCTATACCTAGTTTGATTAGAACTTGCCATTCCTAGATGCATTTCAGCTAATATTCCAAGTTCTACATAACATAGAAACGTTACACACATACACACAGATTCACAGTCTAAGGGCTTGTCGAAAGATCATTCATTTATAACGCGGGCATTCATGACCGAAGCAGTTACAATAACAATACCTCTCGTGGGTACGACTACACGCCATAAAAAGTATTTAGATCAGATCGTATTTCTTCAGCAATGCTGTGACTTATAGTCTTGGGGGTTGGCCCAAGGAGCTAAATAGTATTTGGGTACAAAACAAATGTAGACAACATTTGTTCCGTTGTGACACTTTCAGTTCTGAAATCCGGTGTGCGACGATGCAAAAAAATTTGGTCCTTATCCTTTCCCATTTTTTTAAAGGTTGAAAATTACTGCACCTTTTAGTCCTGATGCAAGGGTTAAGTAACCCTATGTGTAGCATATATCTCCTTCTCTATTTCTTTATCCAGAAATTGATATCGATATACAAAGAAACACACTTTCACGTGTATTAAGTTAATGGTCTAAGGATATCTACTTCATGATGAAACTTTGATAGTTTGTACGAGTATATTAGTTTGGTACATAGCTATAATACAGAGTGGTAGTATGAGAGTGGAGATTGTATGAAATGTAAACCCGAGGCCTATACCTGCCGACCCTTGTGAGGAATGGGTGTAGGTATCTTTATGAACGATTCTAAATGATCCTTGTGATTTTATTGAATAAAGACATTTTTGACTTTGACTTTTGACTTTGACGTGGAAAGCGTATGATTCCCGCCGCACCTCATGACTCAGTCCTCGTGCAGTGCAGCTCGACTGAGCCCTTCCGCCATATTCGTTATGCATGCTCTATTTACTCCAGGCGAGTATGAACTCATGTCCGACATATTTGCCGTAAATACAAAGGACGGTAGATATAAGAATTATGATAAAAAAACTATCGTACTTACACAAACTTAGTAAAAAGTGTGTGTAATATTTGTAATTTACGACGCAATCGCAACAGTAACACCCGGCGCTTTATATAAAAAGGGTGGAAAATGTGACGAGTGTGCGTGAATAAATTAATAATGTTTACTTTTGACCCGGCTACGGCAAGGGAAGGGATACTCTGATAATTTAGAGTAGGTACTTCATTTTGCTCAGACTGTAAAGTTGGAATAAAAATTTAGACTCCTGGAGAGTTTTTAAACTGAAACACCATCCGTTGATATGATGTCTTCCTGACGGGTTTCGGCGACATTGTTGGTGCTTGCTGCCTGTGCTGTTGTTGAGCTCTAAGGTGACTTGAATTTGTACACAATGTGCAAAATAATTTTTGTTGATATTTGAAGACGGTTTTGTTTTTAGTTTTGGTATCATTTATGTGAGATCTTTATACCATTTTTTTTGACTGGAAATAAATACATTTTCGAAAGCGTCAGTTTCAGAACACAAAAGCCATCTGCAATTCTCAACAAAACAAGCTGTCGAGCAAAATTGAATCTCGCGGACGGTAAATCCATCCGGCTCGAGTTTTTCACTCTATTTCAGTTAAATCGTCCATCGTGCAGGTGCATGTGTCTACGGTGCGCAAACCTATGTATGCTGTATTTGATGACACAGGGATGCAAATGTTTGTATTTCTACTGTGGATTTTTGATAGTACACCAGGATTCGTTAAACAAAATAAAGATTAAAGATAAATAAGATAAGATAAGATAATAATAAAGATTTTTTCATTTTTCATTCGTTAAACAGTTGGTTTTCAAAATATCGAGTTTCTGTTTTGCTAATTTGCCAAGCCACTCGTAGTTTCAAGCGCTCCCAGAGTCTCAAGCTAACAGAACTAACAAATACAAATCACTGTGCGAGTATCATAACAGTGGGTTGTTATGGTTTTAAGCGTTGATTATTATCACAAACATTAACAGCTTAGTACACATTTGAACCTGTACCGGTACTCCCTGAAGGTAATAAACTCATCTCCAGCATCTTCAGTGGAAGCTGTACGCCGGCGCTGGTTTTCCATCAAAAATGCCATTATTGATAGCACCTATCTCGGCATACATCTCCGATTTCAAAAGCTCCGTATTTCTTCCGTAAAGCAGTGTCAAGACTGAATCCCGTTCGCATCATTATGGAGATTTCTTTGTCACCTATTCAATGGGGTTCCGGTATTTATTGTGTGATAAATATGCGGGTAAATGGGAAATCTTGTGTACTTACGATCGTTTTTACTAAGTGACACTTTACGCGAGGGACTAAAATGTGATTTTATACCCTACTATTTTACCCTGTCAAAATATACGGAAAGGTGCTCGTTTAAAAAACAGTTTCATTTAGGACTTAGTTACGTTTTTGAAATTAAAATAGTTTCATTTCATCAAGCTTTTTCAGATTTTCACGAAAAAACTGTTTTATCCAAATCCTGCGAATCAACTTTTTGTAAAAAATATTAAATCGGATTGCAAAGTTATAGAGAGTCAAAAACTGTCGAATTTAAGAAGTCGGTACATAGCAAAGAAATTTACATTAAAAATAAGATAAGAAGGAGACTTCATTAACGACCCCCAAAGTTACCTAATCGCATCGCGATCTAACTTAAACAAAGTAACAATAAAGTACCCGATATCAACAATGGCTGGACAGTTTACAATGCGGTTGCGATACTGCGATAGGCCGATAAACGTGGTTTAAGAGGGTATAATTTACTGGCTAGAGGTATTCAGTGTGATCTCAAGCGAAATTTTAAGGATTTGCGGATTTATGTGCGATAAAATATCGCTCAGTTTAGGATTCGAATAGGGAGAAGTAATCTACAATATAACGACCCTGGTATTTATAGAGCGAGTAAAGAAAATAAGTTCACTCAATCACACTCTCTAATAACAATGTTTGTTTATAACGATTGGTAGAGTTAAGGACAACATAAAAATAACAGTACAAAGTTCATAAGCTTAAATAATTCTGCACACATTATTAACTGCTACTTGTTAGATTTACATTATATACAAATAAAGTGTACACAAAGTAAATAGGCACATGTTATTTATACCAGAAAAAACAGGACGGTGTTTTACTCCAAAAAAGAAAAAAATATTTGATAACGTAAGAAAATGTGTCAGTTTTTGAAAGCCACTCAGAATTTCGTGTAAGGTATTCTGAAACAAACAACAGAAGCCTGAATCGACACATAGGCATTTTCATTTAGAAGTGTCACAAAATCTACGCCTGATTATCTTTATGTCAGTTTATTTAGCATACGAGCCTTTGTTTCGTATTGTTCAGCGCCATTGCTCTCGCTGCTGCAGTTCGCTGGCACAAGCTCCTCAAACGACATAGCATTTTTGAAAATAGAAACAAACAGGTACACTGCAATAAGCTCCTTCAGGCTCCACAACTGCCACTGTCAAAGTAATGAAAACAGAATAACCCGAAGAGCTAAAATCCCACTACGCTACAGAGAAACACACAGAGACTAGCGCCCTCTACTGACGTACCTTTGAAGCGTATTTTTTTTAGAAATTGCTTCGTGAGGCGAGCCTTCGCCCGAGCACTGGTGCGCCCTGAAACATATGCACTTGTTACTCCTCAAAGCATTTTTGGATGACCAGAAATAAGTCTTTCTCGTGGTCCCATTAATGAACACAGTCCAGGAAACACGAAAATTTGTCTGATCTTTGTAGTAAAACTGGGTTATACCCAGCTTAGGCGGGAGATGCAGATTCGATTCTTGACCTGTGAATTTTTTTTCGTCTTTGGTCTCGATGCTGCGACGTCATTAGCAGGTCTCAAAGAATTTGGGAAAAACAAGGAGGTTTAATAATAGATACTAGGCTGAAATAAAAATAGTCTAGATTCTAATAATGGTTTGATCGTGTATATAGTCGAAGGGGCCTTTTAAATTATTATGAAACACTTGCAGTGCTTTTGCGCGCTGGATAATTACTAAAACCTGCAGTAGATTTTTGCTAACAAAACGGTTTAAAAAGGCTACATTTACCGTTTTAAACTCCTCCGGATATTGCGTTTAAAACAGAGTAAAAACTGAAATATTCCTATTACCGTAAGACTGTGTTTTAATTCGAGCGTTTATCCGAATCGGCAGAGGGAGTCAGGATATCTTGATCTAGCAGCTTGGGCTGCCACGACACGTCCATCTTAGATTTTAAATGAAAATGTGAAGTTTTCTTTTTTGTAATAAGTAATTGAGATTTTAATAACAAAACTGATAGGGTTATAGTGTAGCAGTGGATTCATATCGATACAGGAAAATATGATGATACGATAATAAGTAAAAAAATATACCTAGGTAGCTATGTGACAAGCTTAGATAGCGTGGTATGTACAGTTGCAGACCTATATTCATTTACTTTCATCAAATTCTCAGTGACCTTAAGGTGGACTAATGTAAGCTAATTGAATCTAGCCCTGGATAAACACCACTTAGGGCTGACAGGAGAAAATTTGCAAATCAATGGACAGGACACCCCTGGCACCCAGGGCCGTCAGCAAAGCCAAGTTCATCCAAGTTCACTAGGAAGTCTGATGGCTTGTGTCACTCCTAATCAACTAGTAGGTACTCTACAATTTCCTTATCCTGCCAATCGACTTGCATTATGCAAACGATTTTTGCTTTCTGACGGATGTGGCATCATAAATCTACAGCAATGCCGCTATTTCAGGGATGCGGTACAATATTACTATTTCTACTGTATATTCCAGATGAGGATGAGGCTTCGGTTTTGTAAATAAGAAAGCTATCCAGTCCAGTCCAGTGATGGCCAATTTGCATAATCATAAGTACAGTAGAATGTAGAGTTGCACAGTGCATTGTCACTCAGTGCAGCTCTACTTCGCTACTGTACCTATGACAAATAAATTGGCTCTTATAAACAGTGCTGCTTCATCGTAGTGAAATATAAACCAAGAACTATGTCCAATTCTGTGGCCAGCTTAATATTTAAAGGCTGCCGATTGCTGGTGGGCGGACGTGACGCTGCAAATCTTCACCTCATTACAGAAATTTTACAGGGATTTTCAGAAATGTAAGGAATAAATTTATTTTTCGGCTCCATATTTCACTGTCTTTTTGGCTGCTGATTGAATGGCTCAATGCTGTTTTAGGTAAAGACTGTTGAGCGAAATAGGTTTGTTATTTATCTAGAAAAGGTAAAGTCTCCATTGCAGTAGAGGTTGGTGGCGCAGCAATCAACGCATCCAATCCATATATCAAAGCTTGGATTTGATGAGGTTGCACCATGCATGCCCTCGACTCAAAGAGTTCATCCTCTTTTCAGGATTAATAATCTTCGCATACTTTCATCAGCACTAAGAATCCATTAGAGCATAAGCCCACTAGTTCAACTTTTCAAAATGAACTAAAGGGAAATGCTACCTTGAAATAGAATGAATAAGGCAAAGACTCGGTTCCTTTTAATATGAACGAGTGATGCCATGCCGTGGGGAATTAGCCACGTTTTACTTAGGGAGGAGGTTTTTAAGTTATTCAGCTGATGAACGACGGATGAGAATTATGGCTTTGGCGAAGATTGTCTTGGAAATAAAAGTATTCAAGCGATCTTTGAAAAATAATCAAAGCGATAAATAAATACGCAAATAATAAGGTGATCTTGGGTCAGCAAGGGTATTCCAATCTCAGTTGAACTGCAAAGTTGAACTGCAAAGTTTTAAATCATGGTCCGTTCATACTAACTCATAGTTATTCTGTGACTAAATAGTGACATTATGATGTCATTTAATTTGTTTTCGCGCATATTTTGCTGTCAAGTGTCTAAAAAGAATGATCACGTGGTACAATTTTGACCTGAAGAAATTACACTGGGCACTGAAATATAACTTGACAGCAAAAGATTGGAATAAGGGGGCAGTAAGGTAAAAGAAATGAAAATAAATTATGCAAAAGTTTTGCAAACTATTTCATAATATATTTAAACGAAATAATAAGCACGTCTGCGAAATATAATTAAAGAAAATCTAAATTAAATTCTTCATTAGTTTAGATTGCCCACCTGCGGCCGAGACCTTCGCCTGATCAAATATCTATTCCACACTTTATAAATTGCAAAAAAATTCACTAAATTTCAAAAAACTGCAATACTAAATCTCAAATTATTATCGATTACGAACATATCAGTAAATAGGAACTTATGACTTTATTTGATAGTAAAAGTTTTTGACAATGCCGGAGATTTCACGATTTCTCGTGGAACTTGAGGTAAATTGAGTTATCTTCGACTAATAGTTGAGAGTCTCTTTGACCTTTTCTTACTTTGATAAGTTAACAGTCAAATCAGGACAGTCAAAACAGCTGTCCTGTTCTTACAATCTATCTAATAAGATTTGACAGTGACAAGGAAAAGATAGCTAAGATAAAAGTATTTATATCGGGTTAGTCTCAAAATCCCCTTTAAGTCATTACCTAAGTGAAAATAGTTTTTATTTGGAACGTCCAAGGTTATTTTAAACGCCAACTTTTTATGAATTTTAGTAAAAACGCTTTGCATTTTGGTTACAACAAAATATACATGATTTTTTTGCCTTTTAGGGCGTCTTGCACCAGAATCACTAAACGTATTTAACAGCTAAATCGATTTAAATCTGACGTATTTATATGACTTGACAACTCGCTAAATACTATTTAAGAGTTAAACGCGTTTAGCGATTCTGGTGCAAGCCGCCCTTAATATAGCTACAAGAAGACAGATAACACCACCTACAAAGTCAATTTATTCCATACTTTCTATGAAACATGCGTTTCACTCGCATTCCGCCAGAATACCTCAAGTTCAACGTGATCTCAGAACATTTTTGGAATGTATGTAAAAGAGTATGTCTGAATTTAAATTATGAGACTTGGTATTAACGTTAAAAATACTTTTGGTGAGATATGGAATAGTATTTACAGGCTCGTAATTACCTAAACAAAACAGTAGCACTGGGTCCATTCGTCGCGGTCGGCCGCACTGTAAATACGGATATTATTTATTCACGACAAGAAAATATTTACATATTTGTGGGACGTGAACGTTCGGACTGAATTAATTCGTAATGGTACCCACGAGTGCTTGTGGTAAGGCTGCTTATAGACGGGTTTGCAACTATCTTAGGTCATTACATGTTACCTATTATAGGCAAACGTTTGACCACGGTTTCATCAAATGTAAGGTTAGGTTAGTTGTATGGGTTGTAGTAAAAAAAATTCAATCAATCAACGGCAAGAAACTGACGTTATTTTGATAGTGAAATAAAAACTCTTGTGTCTTTTACTTTGTTTTTAATTGTTTTTTTTTTGAGAAAATAGATGTTATCTTAGGGTTAAAAACGTTAACACTGCAGTGTCTTAAAATTAGAATGTTTCTTACCTTTAGCACAACAATTATTTTATAAAAATGGTTACAATAAACGTGCCATTTTGGGCACATTACCATCACGTGTGTCTTCACCCTATGTCAAACCTCATACCTGAAACAAACATTGAAACATTTCAGTACAAGAATCACAGAAACCGTAGGTACAAGGTAAATGGCCCTTCAACAAAAAAGAATAGAACATTAGACTTTTATTGGTACAAATATAATATGGGTAGTTATTTAGCCAGGGATTACCGAATGATTTATGTAATTTAGAGTATCACAGTTAATGATCAATCAGACAAAACAAGCCTAGCTTTGCCAATTAATCTAGAAAGTTTTTACTCACTTGAAATTGATGTAATAATGGTTCTATTATTTATTGAGTCTAGTTTACGTAACTTGCGTACTTTGCACGAGGATATAGCTAGGGGGTATTTTAAGGAGGATATAAAAGAGAATAATATTTGAGAGTTTCTAAACATGTTGAAGGTAACAAAGGCGTCTGGAACGTCAACTCCACACAAAAGTGCTCGAGGCCCTTTAGCGCGGCTCGTGCGGGTTTTACTTTTTCTGATACAATACAATAGCATTATTATATTGTATCAGATTTTATCTGAAAATTTTTCTTTGTATCACTGATTTTCGTTTGGTAAGATATATAGAATATGCTTTATTGTCTTCGATCAACTACACATCTTTATTGTGCATCGCCTAAAAAGAATATACATTAAAAGTACCTAAATTGGTAATGAAAAACGCTTTATGAAGTAGGTACAATGGGCTGCCTTATTGCTTAAAGCAATCTCTTCAGGCAACCTTTAGATGGACAGGATCTAATACACAAAGACGCAGACGGGGCCAAGTTTATTAATTAAGGTAAAGGTTTTTCTTAAGCAAATATTTTTTTGGAATCCTAAATCGATTCGGTTTAATTGGTAATTGCACGGAATATAAGAATTAAAATATATAGATTTGTGATTATAAAATTGCATAACAGTATTTTTACTATTTTGCTATTTACAGACAGAGCGCTACAAAATATGAAAGTTGTGCGTAAAATGATTTCCATAAACATACAGTAATACACAAAAATTTATCGAAATAAAAACGCTGGCAGATATTGCAAAAGCGAACCAATTAGGTACTTGGAAACGGAGAACGTAGCCTCTAGTCTCTCCCTCGGGTCCTGCCTGCAAACAACCCCTTTGAGGACCAATCAAACGAAATTCAAAACGGAACGCGTTTAAAATCGCCATCTTCAAAATGAAATTGATAATAATTATGTAGGTAGTCATTTACACATTACAATAACTAGCAATTATAAAGTCAAAAATCATACGATTAGGTACTATAAAACCCAATTTTTATATTATTACTTTAGGTAAATTAATAAATACTTCCGAGATATTCCCATAAATACAGAATACTCCAAGTTATCTTTAACATTTGTATTTTATCCGAACAAAATGGTTGGTATTTTTCGTCAACTAACCTGCACCAGGTAATTAGTTTTCCCGTTTTTCACCATTTTGTCGTGTTTTTAGTTAGAATTTTGCGCGCGGCGTGCATCGAGTCTCACCACGTTAGGTCTGCAGCACATAAAATATGGTGGAATTTGAAAACCTATAGTTGGATGAAAGCACCAACGTCTATTACCGTGATAAAGATTTGACACTTTACCTACTCCCTAAAGTGACTAATATGCTTCTGGCCACGTGGTTCGATAGGGTTGCCCATTTATTAAATTGCAGACTTGGCGTGATCAGACTATAGCTAGGTTTAACGCCGTTGCATTCGGCTCATAAAAATGTAAATAGATTCGTCGGGAGAGAGATATTCGCCACTCTTGTGTTGTGTGGCGCTTTTTAGAAGAATTGCAAATTGGACGTTTTGTTAGTGAGAATAAAAATAATGTGTGACAACGCTACTCGCATAATTTTATGATCTAAATAAATGGTCCTACTTCTCTTCATATAATGAAACTCGATTGTTAAATATAGCTATGTAGTATCGATTCTGTCTCGTTTATTAAACAGGTTTGGTCGCAGTGAGTCTGTGGAAATTATCGCAATATTAATTGTATTAGGTACGATTGAAAAGAATTAAATATATCAGGCATTTATTGTCCGTTGCAAATAACCAGCAATTTACATAATATAATTACGATGGCCCCGGGTTCGGACAAAATGGACCTCAAAATAACTGAGTCTCTTTAAATTCGGCTTCAAATGCAAATTACGGTTCGTGCTGTAATTTTTAAACGATTTGTTTCGTGTCTGTGATTAGGTCCTGCTGTGGAAACCGCCATTTCGGGTAGAACTTCATCCATCATCATTAGCAGCGTGGAGCGGTAACCAAGCACAATACTCTATAGTTGAAGACTAGCCTACGCTTTGTCTTCCGGTTATTTGTCTTTTGCGTAACTCTGACCACGCACAAGGTCTAATACAGACGAATAATCTTTCAAGTCATTATTTCCTCAGCTTAGAAAACCAATCTCAGCTCAGGTAACTTTTCTTTTTCTGCTGTCTTTCGAACACAGTGTGGTGTGTAATAGGCTGCGTCGAGCCTCTCATCACTTAAGTCTTGGATTTACGAAAACCAGCCCCCGTATTACAATCTTTTGCTGTCAAGTTATATTTCACTGCCCAGTGTAATTTCTTCAGGTCACGTGGTACAATTTTGTACCATGTGATCATTCTTTTTAGACACTTGACAGCGAAATATGCGCGAAAACAAATTAAATGACGTCATAATGTCACTATTTAGTCACAGAATAACTATGAGTTAGTATGAACTGACCATGATTTAAAACTTTGCAGTTCAACTGAGATTGGAATACCCCTGCAGAGGCCCTAATGGGAGAACGGAGAGGAAGGAGGAGACTCCTTTATTCGAAGAACTCGCATGGAATGACCCCTCATGCAAACAAACTGTGGAATAGCCTAGTTTTTCTGTTTAGTTGTAATTGTGGCAGCTTGAGGCAGTCAAGAAATTCAATACTTTTGGACCAAGCAACGATACGACATCCCCACATTGACGGTAATCTGATCACATATGACCCGGTGCAAATAGCTTGCATTGCAGACTTCAAAAACCGTCAGTTATTTCTATTGAGGCTGAGTCTGAGGATTGCCGCAATATCACAGCCGGTATGACGGTCACCGCTACTGAGAAACAAGGGTATGCGAGGGTGGTGTATGTGCGTCTTCGCTCACTGTCGGCCCGTGCGTGCGGATTTATGACGTCTGTCTCGGCGGATTAGGCAGGTTAGTTGAGAATAATTGCGGAATACTGTACACTGCCTGCTGCCGTAGGGTTCACTCGCGTTGGTGCAACTAGAAACTGGTAGTGTGTGCAGAGGATTCGTGTGCTGCGTCATGATTTAGAATCAGTCAAATATCTTCACATTAGATAAACATTTATATGACATAGGACTCGTATTCCTGGATTTCCAAACCCAATTATTGTACTAATTTTGTGACACTTTCAAAGTGTGAAAGTGTCGCCGTTTCACCACATTAAAAGTGCGAAGTTTTAATAATAAATTACGAACCAAACCCATATTTAAAAGCTCGATAAATGACACAAAACAAACTCTCAAAAAAAGGTCCTCAATCGTAAATACCATAAAATTAAACTATAAACGATAATGCCTCTGTAACAGGGGAAAACCCACATAAAAGCAACGATGTTAAGGTGTAATTTAGAAGGGCATCGAGCAGATTCTATGGCCCGATTAGTATTATGGCATTGTTCGCGAATTGAGTCGTAGGAAAGTGCTATGAGATTATGACCATGCTTTGTTTTACACTGAGAAGTTGACCCTCAGTCGAAGGGATAGAGTCGAGATTTTAGTACAGGTTTTTCAATGTTTATTTTGTCGTGACATCACGTTCGCTGCAAGAAATTCATTTGTAAATGCTAAGCTATTTAAAAATATTGTAATCCCTCATATCATAAGTGTATCATCATAATCATCGCAGTGTGAATGGTCATCTAACCATAATATTTTCAAATAACTAGATATGGAAGAAAACTTGTTAAAACAAAGGAAACGGTTTGTTTTGCTCGCGTGTTCAAAGAAAAATTCTATTATATTATAAAAACCTTTAAAGTATTAATCCTAATTGCTACGTCTATTTCCAAATCCTCTTTATAAATAACCACAGAATTCCCTAAAGCCTTTAAATCTAAAGAATTCCTTAAGCACACATCCTGAACTGTTTTCAATCAGAAAGGAATGGAGCAAACAAAGACTCCAGATGAGCGGCATCCTCCGCAAACACGCGACCACTCGGGACTGCGACTAATTGAGCGAAAAACTGTCTTCCATTCCAGCCCCCGTATGCCAATCTTTTGCTGTCAAGTTATATTTCACTGCCCAGTGTAATTTCTTCAGGTCACGTGGTACAATTTTGTACCACGTGTTCATTCTTTTTAGACACTTGACAGCAAAATATGCGCGAAAACACATCAAATGACATCATAATGTCACTATTTAGTCACAGAATAAGTATGAGTTAGTATGAACTGACCATGATTTAAAACTTTGCAGTTCAACTTTGATTGGCATACCCCTGCAGGGCCTTTCCACGTGCATCGTGCACGAGCGGCATATTCTGAAAACACGTTAAGTTATTTTTGTTTTGCTCCCGTCGTACCCGGATAAGAGTAAAAAAAGTAACTATCCCAGGGCCCAGGTCACAACAAAAACAAAATCTGTTCTAAGAATGAACTACATTAGTTCATCCATTACGGCGTAGCAGACTCACTCATAAACATAAAGCCGCTATAGTCGTTGCAATGTGTAGCGGCCGGAGTGACGTTTACACAGCTACCATCTGCATGTGCCAAGGTACTCGTAGTGGTTTGGCTGTACAAATGGTCATTAGAAGCAGGTCAATGGCGAAAAGGACTGAGGTAGAACGTCAGGTGAAATTTAAATTATTCAAGCCTAATATATGTATTTTAGTTACTCCAGAGGATTATGCGACAGATTTGATTGTGGATTATGGATGTGCCTCCGATTACCTCCTTATTTGAGCAGGATCTAATAACACTCCACTAAAGGGGCAGGTGTATGCGACATGCTGACGTCACGCACGCCAAATGCAACCTTCAAGAATGAAACTTCCAAAAAATCGCAACCAGCATTGGTATGCCAATCAAAGTTGAACTGCAAAGTTTTCAATCACGGTCAGTTCATACTAACTCATAGTTATTCTGTGACTAAATAGTGACATTATGACGTCGTTTGATGTGTTTTCGCGCATATTTTGCTGTCAAGTGTCTAAAAAGAATGAACACGTGGTACAAAATTGTACCACGTGACCTGAAGAAATTACACTGGGCAGTGAAATATAACTTGACAGCAAAAGATTGGCATACGGGGGCTGACCTTTCGACCAACTAGACCTGCATGACGTTCCACTTTAAACAGTAAAACGTATTTCTTACTCAGAAACCACTTGAGGGGTAGTTCTCTGTCGTTTATAATGGAACACCAAGTAAGCAACCTTCAGTGTGCTCATTAATTGGATGGGCAACCGCTAGTTTTCATCTGAGCGCATCCGTGCCTCGGAAGGCACGTCAAAACAGTCCCAGCGCAGTCTTTTACCACCATCCTTAAAACTTCTTTATATAAACATAATGTGCATGTATCCGTATGTATGTAAATCAAAACCAGCTGCAGAACGAAGCTGATTGCCAAATAAACGTAACGACACGCTCGCGTCTGCATGAGAATGCCGAGGACATGGAGACCACGGACTGGAGGAGGCAGCTGGCAAAGTACAAGTAGCTCTTAAGAATTATGCTCTTGTCAAAAATCGCCGTCATGTCGTATGAGGAAGTCTTTTACTAATATAACTAACACGTGGTTTTCCTCTTCCTCTTCGTCTATCTTTCCTTCAATGATGTTTAAGGTGTCCAATCATCTTTCCTTTTCTGTTCTCAACAACTAATCCTTTCTATTCTTCTCCACATCTGGAATGCTTCAAAATACTCACATATTTTTCTACTACTGCAGAAAGTGATTGGTTCCATGATCACAATGCGCCATACAAATAGCTGTCAGTTCGAGTGAGTTTGAAACCCTGGCTCGTATGAAGAATGCTCTAGTACTAGCAATGATTTGTGTGGAGTGAGCCAGCTGCTCTGGCCATAAGACGCGAAATAACTCACGGCTGAAATATTCCAAATGTCTCCGGGACGAAGTGGAATATAAATTGTTATAGCCATTACAGCGCTGAGTCGTGAGCTTCCTGTTATATGAGTTGTATGACGGATGGAGTATATGCCGGGGATCTTACGAGCTATCAGTGTGCAGTCACTGCTTTCAACACAATGGGGCTTGTTTTTAATAAATGCACATCCAATAAGAGTTTTCTTTAACGAATACTTTCAGGATTTCATAAGAAGCATAGATCTCCCAGGACTTTGGTGGTGTTATCAACCTGCGCTCCAGCTATAAACCAGACTATATTGGATCGGAAAAATCTTTCGGTACCAAGTTGAATTAAACACTTAATTTGCACGCGATAGAGCAAGCATCGCATCGATAGCATCAATCAACACAATCCATCAGGAAATTGCCAGCAGTCGCCAGGGACACGACTAATTGGTTTGCTGAACGCCGGTAGTTCAGGAGCCCTACGATTTGGCTCTTTGCTCTCGGGCTCGGAAGACGCGTCTGCAAGTAGTTTACTGGGAAGTGGGGTCCTTGGAAGCGTACGACAAATGTCATTCTTCGTCTGACTGGTTCTAACTACGTCAGTGAATAGGTTGAAAGGCTGTGAAATGTGGCGTTTTGTAGAAAAACGTACGTTTTCAAAAGCTTCTTTTAAACGATTTCTTTTCAAACTCCACTTCGTTTTACAAAAACTTAGGATCCTAGTTTTCTTTCGAAAAAATAATTGGACATGAGTGGGGTGAGTAGTAAGTACCCAGCACCTACCTAATAACACTTCCCTCCTGGCCGTTATCGGGTCCGGCGTCATTGCTGCTTTGCTGGTTGATGCCTGTGATGGGCTCCAAGGTGACTTGAGTAGCCAATCTTGGTTTTAAAGGTTCTTGCACACAGTGTGCATGTTAGAGCGCCGTACCACGTTAATAAAGGGATTTTTGATGTCAACTCTGACGGCATGACGGATTTTTGCAGGGTTAGTTCCACTCAATATGATGCTAATTACTGAAGTTAATCGTCAAAGATTGCCGTTTTCTCTCCTGTTAGAAGTAGTTATTCTAACAAAGAGCGTTTTCATTAGGATTCCGCAGCGCGTGTCCCGTGGGTAAGGGCTCTCATTGAAATGGAAGGAGCGTTCACACTGGCCAGTTGGATACACCTAGTGGTAAGTGATTCACTATGAATATATTAGTAGTGAAGGCACTAGTTTTGAGTAGCTGAAAGACACTTTGTCAATTGATAGGATTCTGTCGTCAATCTAATGAAAATTGAGTAAATTACGAATAAAATAAAATATATTCTTATTGTAAAACTGTGTAAAAATAAATCTTATATGTGAAAAGCTTCAACAGCCCGCTTTGTAAATTCTGATCAAGTCAGCTGGGCGCGTCATGAGTGGTGACATTAGCAGGCATCAGCAGATTTCATAGCATTTTTATTAACCGGTGCTAAGATGCCCTGAGAACTAACGGAGAACTAACAACTAACGGAATAATAGTTGTTCGTCGATTTACGATAACACAGGTGTTAAGCATTAGGATATTACATTATACTGCAAGTAGGCTATTAAATGAATGAGTTGAAATTCCTTTGCTAATGTATTTATCTAAAGTTGCCTCCATGCTGTCTCTTTCATGCTTATGCACTAAAAAACTTCAAATGTTCGTCTTGCTGCTTTTTTTTAAAGATTATATAATGTTTTGTTGTTTCTTAAACCTGAAATCATTCTAACAGCCAGCAGTAGGTACCAATCGCTTGAACAATGTAAACGCTCTCTGAGTGCCCCCCAGGGCAGAGAGGGCCGTTTTGCAGAGATTTATTTCACAATCGAACAGTTACTGTTTAGGAATACGGCCGATGCTAGATTATAACGCTGTTTATGGCCGCTTTCCATTATTTAAGGGGTTATTCGACTGCGATTGAGGTGGGCACAAGGGTGTGCGTTGCGATGTATATCTGAAAACCATTTTTTTTGTTCTTTTAAGTTCCATTGTCGGCTTAAATTCATGGAATTTAATCTTATGACTGTGACAGGCGTCACAGCTCAGTCGGTAATGGCTCTGCCTTCCGTGCTGTGGGTCGTGGGTTCGATCCCCACTGAGAACAAACATTTGTGCGTGGAAAACATAGATGTTTGTTCTATGTCTGGGTGTTACTATGTATTATAAGTATAAGTATGTATTTACAAAAAAAAAAGTATATAAGTATTCTATCAGCCATCTAGTTCCCATATCACAAGCTTTGCTTAGTTTGGGACTAGAGGGCGTTGTGTGTAAAGTCCATGAATATTTATTTATTATTACACGCGAGAGCAATGATTCCGGGTCACTTAAAGAATGTTAAAAATCTCGGAAACTAAAAATGATAGGTTAATGCAATAAATTGTATTTAATAGACAATGTAATACTCCTTAAATGAAGGTATTAAAACTTCTTGGTTATTGTAAAGTTATATCTTAAAAAAATCAAATTTGAAAAAGGGCCACTTTCGAAGATGGAACTACGAAATTACAGCATTTGGTTTTGCTTTTGTTTGTAATCTGTCATTTATGTGGGTATATAAACCATGTTGATAGTGCTCTATATTCATTATTCAAGCTGAAATTATGTCGCTTACGCCTGAAGAATGCACCAGAATACTTACAATGCTGGAAACCGGCCGGAGTCAGCGCGATACAGCCAGGACTGTCGGTGTGTCGCTGTCAACAGTACAAAGAGTTCTCCGACGTTACGAAGAAACTGGTTCTAACCTACGCAGACCAGGAACGGGCAGAACCAGGTGTACCACAGCACGAGAAGACCGATACTTGGTGAACACCATGCTTCGAAATCGCTTTCTCACAGGAACTGAACTCACAAATCAGTTTCGACGCCTCGGAGGAAGTAACCCAAGTGCATGGACAGTAAGACGTCGGCTTGCTGAATCTAACTTAAAACCCCTTAGACCTGCAAACGGCCCTAAACTGAAGCGTGGGCATCGTATTTCAAGACTAAGATATGCCCAGAGCCACGTAAATTGGAGTATTGAAGATTGGTCAAAAGTTATGTTCTCCGACGAATCAAAATTTATGCTCTACAAGCACGATGGAAGACACAGAGTGTATCGAAGACCAGGGGAAAGATTCAAGCAAGCATGCATCGAAGAAAAAGTAGCCTACGGTGGTGGGTCTGTACTTGTGTGGGCCGGAATTTCTTCTGAAAGTCGCACAGAGCTGGTGATCATAGAAAACGGCTCTTTAACTAGCGTAAGATATGTGGAAGAAATCCTCAATGATCATGTTGGTCCATTTATGGTCAATTTAGGTGAGGATGCTATATTTATGCATGACAATGCCCGACCTCATACAGGTAGGATTGTGAATGACTACCTTCAAGAGATGAACATTACTCGTATGGAGTGGCCAGCGCGCAGCCCGGATATCAACCCGATCGAGCATGCTTGGGACGAGCTAGGCAGATGCGTAAAACAACGAAACCCTCCCCCAATCACGCTTCGTGAGCTCAAAATTGCTCTCACAGAGGAATGGGAGAATATTCCCCAAAATCGTATAAGGAACTTGGTGTACAGCATGCCAAACCGCGTAAACGCAGTAATGGAAGCACGAGGAGGCAATACGAAGTATTAAAATTCAAGTCAAATCGTAATAAAGTTCAAAAATTTCATGTTTCCTATTTTTGTTTTAAGGAGAGATCAGCAGTTTTTTTCTTTATGTAATTTTGTGTTAATAAAATGTATGGTGACTCATATTTTTTTACTTTCATTTAAGGAGTATTACATTGTCTATTAAATACAATTTATTGCATTAACCTATCATTTTTAGTTTCCGAGATTTTTAACATTCTTTAAGTGACCCGGAATCATTGCTCTCGAGTGTATTTTATTATCATGATTGGACACCAATGGGTTTGAAGTACCTACTTCTAAGTAAAGCTTTGTAAGGAGATAAAATGTAGCTAAATAAAGTGTTGACTAAAACTGGACAGGAATAAAAACAATGAGCGTTTCCACGGAGGGACCATAGTGGAATTTTAGGTTTCTGAGCACCTCAATATTTAGTAGAAGTTCTCAAACAATTGTAAAACTGAACCGGTAATTTGTAAAAGTTACGAATCAAAAGTTATAAGCATTTTAAAGTGGTCCCTCGGTTCCACACATGCAATGCTGGGTTCCAAGGATCTAATCAGTATTCACATCTTCTTTCACTGTCTATATTTAGTAGAAGATTTGTAAAAAAAAACTACTTAATTTCAGCCCTTCTTCTTCTTGCAGAGAGACGAAAACACGATAACAAAGTGGTCCCTCAGTTCTACATTGACGAAAATGTTTTTGCGGTTTTACAAAAAAACTAACTGGAATTTTAAGTTTCTGAATCAGTCAATATTTAGTAGAAGTGCTCATACAATTTGTAAAATCAATCAGTAATTTGTAAAACTTACCAATCAAAAGTTATAAGCATTTTAATGTGGACTTTCGGTTGAACACTTTCCAAAACGCAAAAGTAACTTTACAAAAAAACTATAAAACTTAGAGACGTGTAATATAGCTCATCATTTAGTAAAAATTTTTACTAAATATCTACATACAGCGATGAACAATAGACACAGCCAATATCGAAATATAGCAATTTTAGTTTCCGGCATAGAGATGCAGCCGCGGGGTGACCACACGGCTTAAATTTTCGGGACAGGGAACAGCATGACAGCCGCGCGACGCGACGATTCCACTCTCTGCTGATGCGGGTGTGACTCAATGAAGTCAGCGTTGGTACTCTAAGTACCTATTCATCCATTGTATTTTCAATAGGTGAGTAAAGAAAATCCGATGATTGTCAAATAAATATAAGATCATACGAAAACGGAACGTCAGCGGAAAATCAATACTATTTATACTTAGGTGCTTACCTATCACACTACTCAAACAACTTCGAGAGGGCTTTCGCTGCCCAGTTCAACAATATAATCTACAAGGTGCTTACCTAAAAAGAACAATCGCTAGGAAAACTTCAATAACCACTATCCCACTTACTATTATAAATGTCAAAGTTTGGATGTTTGTGTTTCAATCACGCTGTTACTACTTACTGGTCCGATTTGGATGAAACTTGGAATATATTATAGTTCGTAACCTGGATCAAACACATCGGCTACTTTTTTTTATTTTTTTTGTGGACGAAGTCGCGGGTAACTGCTAGTAATATTATAAATGCTAAAGTTTAGATGTTTGTGTTTCAATCACGTCAAAACTACGAACCAACTTGGATGGAACTTGGCATATATTATTATATTATAGTTCGTAGCCTTAATATACTAGCAGTTACCCGCGACTTCGTACGCGTCTACAGTTTCCGTGTACATTATATTATCTGTGTGTGTACCGAGCGGATACTTCTTTGAGAAACTTGACATTACACCTCATTACACCGAACTCGTACCTACTGGAATGTCAAACGCTAGTTGTTAGACCAAAGAGGTAGTACTACGCCCTGTCAAACTGACGTGACATGACATGACAATGAAATCCTCTTGCCAATTGGCGCTGCTAATCCTTTTCGTTCATTTTATCCTGTAGATCCTGTTAATTATTCGGGATAAAAAGTAGCCTATATGTCAATCCAGGTTAAGAACTAAATATATGCCAAGTTTCATTCAAGTTGGTTCAGTGGTTTTGACGTGATTGAAACACAAACATCCAAACTTTGACATTTATAATAGTAAGTGGGATAGTGGTTATTGAAGTTTTCCTAGCGATTGTTCTTTTTAGGTAAGCACCTTGTAGATTCTATTGTTGAACTGGGCAGCGAAAGCCCTCTCGAAGTTGTTTGAGTAGTGTGATAGGTAAGCACCTAAGTATAAATAGTATTGATTTTCCGCTGACGTTCCGTTTTCGTATGATCTTATATTTATTTGACAATCATCGGATTTTCTTTACTCACCTATTGAAAATACAATGGATGAATAGGTACTTAGAGTACCAACGCTGACTTCATTGAGTCACACCCGCATCAGCAGAGAGTGGAATCGTCGCGTCGCGCGGCTGTCATGCTGTTCCCTGTCCCGAAAATTTAAGCCGTGTGGTCACCCCGCGGCTGCATCTCTATGCCGGAAACTAAAATTGCTATATTTCGATATTGGCTGTGTCTATTGTTCATCGCTGTATGTAGATATTTAGTAAAAATTTTTACTAAATGATGAGCTATATTACACGTCTCTAAGTTTTATAGTTTTTTTGTAAAGTTACTTTTGCGTTTTGGAAAGTGTTCAACCGAAAGTCCACATTAAAATGCTTATAACTTTTGATTGGTAAGTTTTACAAATTACTGATTGATTTTACAAATTGTATGAGCACTTCTACTAAATATTGACTGATTCAGAAACTTAAAATTCCAGTTAGTTTTTTTGTAAAACCGCAAAAACATTTTCGTCAATGTAGAACTGAGGGACCACTTTGTTATCGTGTTTTCGTCTCTCTGCAAGAAGAAGAAGGGCTGAAATTAAGTAGTTTTTTTTTACAAATCTTCTACTAAATATAGACAGTGAAAGAAGATGTGAATACTGATTAGATCCTTGGAACCCAGCATTGCATGTGTGGAACCGAGGGACCACTTTAAAATGCTTATAACTTTTGATTCGTAACTTTTACAAATTACCGGTTCAGTTTTACAATTGTTTGAGAACTTCTACTAAATATTGAGGTGCTCAGAAACCTAAAATTCCACTATGGTCCTTCCAGTGAAACGCTCATTAAAAACAAACCTAAAACGTGTTAATCTTTAAACTCGTATTTCGGGGGAGTGAATGGAGAATTAAATTTTTTTAACACACCTTTTAATGGAAATCTATACTTATAAAAAGTTTTAGGTAAATTCTGAGTTAGTTTAGGGTTTCAAAATTTCTAATAAATAAATTGACAATTTCCTTTCAATTCGATATAGAGAAAGTCTTCGAGAAAAAGTAAAAAATAAAAGGTAAATAAAAATAAATAAATATTTCAAGTGAAATAGCGATGCGTTTATTGACGTTGTATTTATAGCCAATTGAACTTTAACTCCAATTCTAGTTTGAGAAGTTGGGGTTTTCATTCCTTCATTGA